>JASDQU011104689.1:19925-38719 GCA_032191745.1 Picea mariana
TATACTTTCTAAAATTGTATATTAATCGATTTAAGTAGATAATTGTATAGTCATAGATCCACAAGTGTAATCAACTACACCATCCACTACATTTCAAAACATTAATCCACGGGGCAGAAAATTTAAGATTGCTCCCCAGTTAACCCACTCCATAATCAATCCATCTACTTCTCCACATGTGAAGTCTATTACACCATCCATCCATCCACCTACTTCTTCAGGTGTGAAGTTTACTACACTATCGAGAGATCCATCCTTGGATCCACCACTAGGTAAAGTTTACTACACTATTCAGAGATCCATCCTTGGATCCACCACTAGGTAGCTAGTAGTGGTTGACATGTATATTGATTATTGTGATGTGTATTTAAAATTTATAATTAATTTGATACGTATATTTCACACACACACATTTTGATATTATCATTCATGCTAGGATTTTTCATATCATGTTGATGTTGATGTTATTTGATTTATAAAATGTATTGTGCTTATGTTAATGATCAAGGTTATTGATGATTTCTTTGTTTTTAAATATTTGATATGTATGACTCATCTAAATTTCTAGATTATATATAATGTTTAACTTTAGTTATATGAAATTGTTTAATTTTTATTATGATTGCAAAAACTAATAATAATTTAATTTCATCCAATGTTTAACTCTTTTTCAAGATGAAATGTTTGTTAATACAATATGTTGATTAAACATGTTTACAAACTTGATTAAATGATTCAATCAATGATTGTATGATTTGGTTAATTTAAAAATCAATTTATCTATTTAAATCCTTTGTTAAATCATGAAAATAATTTAAAATTTATATATAAAAAACAAAAACAAAAAAGATTAAAAAAAAAATTACCTTCCAATTATTCATTTTAATTTTGAAAATAGTGATAACATATTGCATAATAAATCATGAAAACATTTTTTTTTTTTTAAAGTAAAAAGCAAGTCCTGTTATATTAAAACTTCAAAAATACACCATGACATGTAGGTGCCAGCTGTCCCGCCTGTGAAGGAAACCGGGACAGCTGGCCTGTCCAAAATAGCATGCAAATTCAAAAACTCATTTCGCCACCCTGCCCGAAGGAAACTAGGGTGCATGTCCATTTTCAGCAGTAGTTTAGTATGGCCTATGCTAACGCTAACAAGGCTATTAACTAAAAGAGCTACAGCTCTGATAAACATCAAAAGAGAGAGAGTTGGAGACAATGTTGAGCAGAAGAACCTATTCACCAGTGTCCTCGCAGTTGTCCATCGCTTTGCCGCTGCTAATAGGAATGGCATAGAGCTGAGCGCAGGTGGGGCATTGTCGTTGTGGAGTGGCACTGGAGTAAGTTGCATACAACATGTCCAAGCGTTGGCTAACGCGGACAACCCTGAAGATTTGGTCATCCACCATGCTGCGGACCTCGAAGATCAAGTTCAGGTGCTTCGGGTGAAGGAGTGGTGGTGGGGGTGGCGAATTTTGCTTAACATCCGTCTCCTGGTGGCCATGTTGCGTTCTCTGTGGCTGCGAGTCGTTGTTGCCTTCCGGCAACTCTTCCTCTACCAGGAAAGTGGCGAATTCCTTAGTGGGAGTGTCGCTGGGATCGTGTGCCTCTCGCGAGCGGAGCGATGGTGCTTCTGCTTCAATGCACGCTGGGGGGTTCCAATTGTCCGGAACCATAAACATTCGAATTTCAGAGAAGTCGTGGGGGAGTTCCATGGTCGGAATTTCCTCGACATAAGTTCTGGGGGGCGAGTCTACAACTGTGTTCTCCCTGCGTCTCTTCCTCTTAGCTAGAACCAGAGCCTGTTCAAACCGTTTGTGTCTTTTCCGCCTAGAGTCGGTCGCGTACCACCCTGCTCCTCTACGCGGTCTTCCTCTAGCTCGCGGCATAATGACAGTGAAGACCAGAGCCAGGATTTCCCCTTTGCTCCTGTTCTTGCTCGGCTCTATGAGATGCGAATGCATCCTAAGGATTCCGAGAAGGCGGATCATAGCATAAATGGTGGCTACAGCGATTAAATCCGAGAGCTTAATGCTCTGGTTGGCCGACCTGTTCTTGTGCGTGAGAGGCCCCGTCAATAGATGGAGGTTGACTGAAGTGAGACCCCTCATAACTAGCGAGGGTGTAAGGGTGGTTGGCTACCATAAATGGCCCCTCCTGGCGCATCTCCACGTGCCCAACCTGCACTGCGTGCCACCCCATCCGGGGAAATCATGAAAACAATTATAAATACTAGAGTAATCTTGAGAATAATAGTTGTTAATATTAAATTTTACAAAAAGTGATCACATGTAGATATTCCAATTAAAATGGATTCATAATTCATTAAAAACTTGAAATTACACACCAATTTCATTTTTTTCAAGAGGATGATTGTAAATGGTTATTCATTTTTCATATCCAACTTCATAAAATGAAGAAAAAATATTATTGGTATTGTGTAAAATTTTTGGAATTATTGAAACTTGTTGATAACTAATAATGCTTAAATATACCCATTAAATATGTTTGTCAAATTACCACTAAATATACTTTTATTATGTACCATGATTTGGGCTAACCATTTCTCTAAATAACTGTCATTATATAACTACAGAAACTAACTAAAATTGTGATAATTAAAGCTAGATACATAGTTGGCCAATTATAAAAAAACCATAATATAACGACACTTCCACGATATAAATGATGAACTAAAACATGTAAATATCACTCTTTGTTGTCATCACCTCGATTATCTTGTTGGGTATGTGTTATATTATTTGCATGATTAGTATCATGTATTGTATGTTGTGCCGAGCATGATGGGGGGTCACAAGGGGGTCAATAACCCCCCTGTTTGGGGTTGGATCCCACAAATTTTTTTTGGGGGGCTATTTTAGGTATTTTTTGGGGTGATTTTTGGCCAACCACTTTTCGACCCATTGTAATATAATTCCAGTTAAGGAATCTAATCTAGGTTGACGGATTAAGGTTTTGGATGGTGCATAATCATATATATTGTGTTGTAAATGGTGAAAATATTATAATATGAGTTAGAGGTGTGGCTCTAAACATTTGTTGGTTTTCCTGATTAATGGTTTCCAGGGCGGGGCAAATCTCTGAGTACTATGTGTGAATGCTATTGTTTTCCTTTATGTTTTATAAATAATTTGTGTGTGCATTGCTATACTATAAAGGTTTAAAACTTGCATTTGGTATCAAAGAAATTATTGGCTTTAGGGGGACACCTTTGTTGTTAAGGGTTTCATTATCTTGGGTCTATGATCATCCTAGTTTCAGTGGGAGCTTTGTAGTGGTGATTCTTATGGTGAAAGAGAATGGTGAGCAGTTCTAAAATTGATATTGAGAAATTTCATGGGAACATATTTGATCTATGGAAGTTCAATATGGAGGATCGTTTGGTAGACAAAGAATAGTGGGTCACTCTGGATCTTGGTACTGCACCTATAGGTATGTCAACGAAATACCTAGATAATTTGGATAGGAAGGAAAAGAGGACAAGCTAGTTATGACTTTTAGATTTAATGTTATTGAATGTTTCAGGAGAAGATGCATCCAAGGCGTTATGGGATAAGTTAAGGGATTTGTACCATTCTAAGTCTCTGGTAAACAAACTTTTTCTTTGGAAGAAGTTGTACCTCATGAGGATGAATGATGGAGACTTGGTGACAGAGCATCTAAATTCCTTCAATAATGTGGCAAGTCAGTTGTTGTCTATCGACATTAAAATTTATGATGAAGATAAGTGCATTAGTATATTGTGTTCTTTTCTAGACTCATGGGATAGTCTAGTTGTAGCTATTAGGAGTAGTGAAACCACATTAAAGTTTGATGATGTGGTTTCCTCCTTGTTATCAAAAGAAATGAGGAGGAAAACCATAAATAGTTAGAGCACAGATGCCTTATTTGTAAGAGGATGTTCCTTATAGAAATAAAAAATAATTCTTGGAGAGGGAGATCTAAATCTCCAGGAAAATCCTTAAGGAAATGCTAGAAATGTGGTAAAATCAAGAATTACAAGAAGAATTGTAAGTTTAAAAGTGTTGAGAGATGGAAGGGATCTGATGGTGTTCCTTCCATAGAATGGAAGACTTCCTCGAAGGAAGGATGGAATGTGTACTTGGCTTATTCAAGCACACAAGTAGATCATGATTTAGGGATGGTTGATTTCGGTGCTTCTTTTCATATGACTCTCCATAGGGAGTGGTTTTGCAAATATAAAAAGTATAATGGAGGTGACGTTATCCTAGGGGATGACTTGATAGCCAGAATCACATGACAAGGAAAATTCAAGTTGTTGCTCATAGATGGAAGGATTAGAACACTCCATAGGGTCTTTCACATTCCATACCTAGCTAGAAACTTGATATCTATAAGTAATATGAATGATGCAGGTGTAGACACTGTGTTTGATAAGGAAACCTGCAAAATGGTTCAAGGAGAAATGGTGTTGATGAGGGGATTTCATAATGGAACTGTGTATAAGCTATTGGGAAGCACTATTAGTAATGGGTGTAATAGTTTTGTTGTTCCTGAGGGTGGAAATGAGGAATACAAAAAACCTACTATCTCTGGAGAAAATACATTGTTATGGCATCCAAGACTAGTACATATTAGAAAGAAGGGCCTTCGAACACTACATGGTCAAGGTATAGTTGAAGGTATGTCTAATTGCACACCAAATTTTGATTTCTGTGAGTAGTTCATATATGGTAAAAATAATCACGAAAGATTCTCATTTGGTGCTACAAGAGAAAAGAGAAAATTAGAGTTAGTACATAGTGATGTGTTTGGACTTGTTCATATTCCATCGTTAGGTAACTCTATGTACTATGTTTCATTCATTGAGTATTTTTTTAGGAACACATGGATTTATTTCCTCTGAAAGAAATTTGAAGTATTTGGTAAATATAAAGATTTTAAGGCTCTTGTGGAGAATTGGATAAAGAAGAAAATAAAGGTGTTGAGAACATATAATGGTATAGATTTTTGCGGTAATGAATTTGAGGAATTTTGTAAGAAGTATGGTACAGCAAGGCAGAATAATACTCCATACACACCTCAACAAAATCAGGTTGCATAAAGGATGAATAGGATGTTCATGGAGAAAACAAGCATGCTAAGTGGTTTCAGGTTAGGACAATAATTCTAGGAAGAGGCGGTGGGTATTGCATGTTACCTATTAAATAGATCACCCTTATCATCATTGGTGATAAAAAATTTGCATGAGGCATGGACTGGTAAAAAACCCTCTCTTGAACATCTCATATTTTTTGGTTTTGATGCTTATGTATATGTTCCAAAGGAAAATATGAGTAAGCTAGATAATAAGGATAAAAAGTTTATCATTGTTGGTTATAAAGATGGTATAAAAGGTTATAAACTATGGAACCTAGTAACTAAGAAGAGTATTTACAATCGATATGTTTCCTTTAGAGAGCTTGAATATGTTCCCAAACAGAAAGTCCTAACAAAGGAGAAAGAACCATAGACAATACAGTTTGAGTTGAAGGGTGAATAATTTGAATCAACTGAAGAATATGAATCAGAAGAAGAAGAAGAACCTCACACTCCATTATTAAGTAGATCGGTTCGAGAAAGAAGGCAACCAAAAATGTATACGCCACCTAATTTTCACTCTAGTTTTTATTAATCTATTATTGATGTTGATCCTAGAATTGTTAAGGAGGTAGTGGATTCATAGGATGGTAAAATCTAGAAGGACATGCTTGAAGAAATGGTGGCCTTGGATAAGAATGAGGCTTGGGATCTAGTTGAGTTGTTGACTAGAAGAAAGCCCATTGATAGCAAATGAGTGTTTAAGAAGAAGTTGAATGAAAAAGGTAAAGTGAAAAAGTATAAAACTCGCCCAACAGTAAAGGGATATTCCCAACATGAGAGAATTGAATTTAGTGACATTTCAAAAAAATGTGATTTGTTTTTTTTTCAACTTTTTTCTAAATTTTCCTATATTAAGTGTTTTTTTTTTCCAAATTTTTTGTTAAGATTTCATATTTTAATTTATTTTTAAACTTTTTTTCTTTTTTAATTTCAGTAAATTGGATTACGATTTTTTTAAAGGGGGTCTTTTTATTTTTCAATTTTTTAAAACTAGCTTGCTGATTTTTTTTTCCAATTTATTTATTTTTAATGTAAATTAAAAATAATAATAAATCAATTTTCAAGCAACGATTTAGGAGCCAATTTTGATTTTTTTTATTGACGATGGTAAAATTGTTTGAGGAAAAGGTCTCAATTAAGTCTTAATTTTAACTCCAAAAAACCTTTGGTGCTACTAGTAGCATCGTTTTTCAATTCCAAGGTCAATTTTAAGGTTTTTGTCCATAATGGTATCAATTATCAAGACAATTGATCCAAGTGGATATCGGTGGCCACCCAATTCTTCTATTTGTATCACCTACAACTTTCATCTTTCCATTTACATTTTTTTATCTTGGCAGGTTTTTTCTAGCTTTTTGGGTCCTAAACTTTCGAGGCCATTTTGAGGCCCTAAACATGGTTTTTTGGTCCTTCCACATTTACATTGTAATTAGAGTTAGAGTGTGACATCATAATGTGTAGTCCTCAGATAGACCTTTCCAACGAGATATCGTGCACCTAAAACGAAGATATCGTGCGCCTAAAACTAAAGCTAAGTTTGTGAAACTTCAAGCTATGCTTAGGATTTAAGAAGTTACAATTATGGGGGTGTATCCGAATAATTACATCTTTTGAATCTTTTGAATCAAATAGCGAGGTATGGTTAAGAGATCGGATCCGCCTGATCGGTAGAAAGTACTGATCTTTGGTCTTGTGGCATATCATACCAGAGGAAATTTTCTCTCCCGCGATAAAGAGATTTCTCTCTCTCCCTTATCCCATTGGAAAACATTTTGATTCTTGCGACATATCCCAAGAAGATTTTCTTCTTGCAATATGTCGCTCCCTTTGGAATCCCCCCATCGTGGCATCCTTTCTTCCTTTCCTTCTTTACTTTCTATTTTCTCGTATGTGTCACACCCACAAAAATGTTTGGGGAAAATGATGTATCGCACCTAAAATATTTTGTGGTTTGATACATTGCATCCATGAAATATTTATCCTTGCGAAACACTCCTCACCATGACATCACCTCATATCAGAAGCTAGGAAATTTTTTATGTCGCAATGTATCGTACCACAAAAATATTTCATCCTGCGACAATCAAACCTTTGCCAATTTCCTTGTTCTTGGCCTTGTATCATGTCAACCAATTTTTAATCATTTTTGACATGTCACAAGAAAATATTTTTCTTGCAACACGTCGCTTCTCCTAATTTTTTTTCCTCTGTGATACTCTAATCCCCGAGTCAATTTTTTCACAATTTGCATGCTTACAAAAGTTTGTGGGTGTCGTGTATTGCACCAAAAAAATTTGTGGTGAGATATGTCGCATCACTCAAACTTTTCTTTGCCATGACATCCAACCAAACTCTACCATGTGCCCCTCCCCCCCATACCTTGTATCTTCCATTGTATCACATGAAATAATTTTCATTTGATAGGGTTGTACCACATAAAAATTATTTTCATGTGATAGGCCTTGTATCACATAAAAATTAACTTCATGCAATCAGCAAGATCAACTGGGTCAACAACCAGAACAACAGGTTGTGGCTATGGAATTAGATATGCCCCTTTTTCTTCCTTTACTTTTCTTCTCGCTACACCACGACTCAGGCTGAGCCAGCCACCCGATACACTACCCCGATCTTGCCAAGGAAAGAGGTTGGCTTACTCTTGATGCTTAAAACCAAGCTTCAAACTTTTTGAATTTCCTAAGTGTTTTCCTATATGGGAAAACACTTAATTAAGTCCTCTAAAAACGTCAAGCCCTAAACTTATCTTTACTCAAGCATGGGAGTAAGATACTAAGGCCATTCATAGGAGTTGCAATCAAGTAGAGTGATTATATTCCAAGGATTTTAGACTAATATATGATGATGATGATGATGATGATGATTAACATCCATTGAGATCGAAGCTTTCCAAGATCACCATAGTTTTGTTGAGTTAAAATGTTAGGGAGGTTGGTAGTGTGACAAATATTTTGAAATTGAGATCTAATATAGGTATAGGCTGGATAATCTAAGAGAAAGTGATTTTTATCTTCAATGTTCTTAGTGTCACAAAGGTGACACTCTCTTTCATCCCATGGCGTTTTAGGAATTGACCAATGTCCAGTTTCACTATGAGGCTCGTGAGAATTTTTTCTTATCTTAGCAATGCTCATTTTTTTCTTTACACTTGTCAAAACAGAGAGATAATTTTGATCTAGATTATGGTTGATTACATCCTTATAATACCTTTATTTTATTTTTTCCTCTAACTCTTTATCACACTATATCTTATTAAATTTTGATTTAACGATATTTTTAATAGTATCCTTATTCTGCAAAATGGTGTCTTCCATGAGTCGAAGGTGGTTACGACTGTATTTTGAAGTAATTTTAGGAAGCCTCTTGTATTCCATGTTGTTTAACTTATTCTTACACATTAGGTATATATTCATAGTCGTTCTCTCGATGGGGGAAAGGCTTGCCTCTAAGAGGGGGATGGGATAGGGTGTATTTTGTTTAATTTTGAGATTATAGGTTATAAAATTCTTTTGTATTTTCTCTATCTTTCTCCAGGATTCACGAGAGATACTGCATCCCCAGACTTCACTTCCATATAGAATAACAGACATAACAAGAGTCTCAAAGAGGAGTTTCTTCTTATCCCATATCCAAAGATCGATTGATTTACAATTGTTTTCAAGCCCATAATAATATTTCCATCCCCTAATATTACTTTTCTCAATGTTATAGTTCCAGTTGATCTTGTGTTGAATATTGATTCCAAGATATTTGTATGAATTCACTTCCTCCAAGTTGTTGTTGTCATATACGAAGGTATCATAAGTGATCTTATTGGATTTAATTATCATGAGCTTAGTCTTGTTAGTATTAATAGTCATACCCATATTGGAGAAAATATCCTTGAGGATTCTTAATTTCTTTCCAAGATCATAGGGACTTCTTGCTATAAGAATGATATCATCAGCATAAAAAAGAAGATTGATGACTATACGAATGAGAGTAGGGCGGACACATCCTACTTCTTCCAAACAATCTTTTAACTTGTCAATGTGTATGCAAAAAAGGGTAGGGGATAAGGGACAACCTTGCTTGACTCTAATATTGTAGTTAATCTCTTTCGACCAGCCCTTAGTGTTCTTAAAATTCACAATAACGTTCTCATACAACCTTATTGCAACAACCCTCAACTCGAAAGGCACTTTTATCTCTTCCAACCTATCCCAAAGGTTTTTCCTGGGAACTGTGTCAAAATCTATTCTATAGTCAGCAAAACAACAAAAAATATTGGTTTTAATATAGTGGAACTCCTCTGCAATGATCCTAAAGGTAACAAGATGGTCCACATCTGAATGATATCTCCTAAACTTGGCCTAGCCTTTAGCTCTTTTACTATGACTTTCTAGCCAAAGGATAATCTTCTTTTCCAAACTAAGTCCATAAATCTTGGATAAAATCAAGCTAATCATAATGGTCCTATAATTAGAAGGAATATTTCTATCCCCATTTTTTAAAATAGGAACAATGAGGCTTTGCATCCAGGGTCTAGGGAAGCCATGCTTGACTGCTAAATTGGAGAGTTTGTGTATGTGAGGAATGAGGATAGGACCTCCAATTTTAAAAACTTCATCTTGGTAGCCTTCAATGTCCTTAGCTTTCCCATTTGCAAGTCGCTTAACCATGGAATCTATGTCATCCAAAGAAAAAATTTCATCCTTTGTAGGGACAATAGGAATGGTATCCATCGCATTAGGGAAGTCATACAGACTTTTAAGGTATGAATTCCAATCCCTTAAGGGAATCATATTATTTTCTTTAGTGTTGTGTATTATAATTTTCCTCCAAAACTTCTTAGGATCGAGCTTAGATAATTGTGAAAGTTGCTCTTTCCTTTTATTGATATACTTCCTTTTTTTTCCTTTTAATTAGAGATTTGTACATATTAATCTTATCAAGTTTTAAGGACTCATTAGAAGCATCCCTAATGACTCTCCTAAAAATTTTACATTCTTCATCATATCAAGGGTTGGTCATTCTATTATTCTTTTTATAGGACACCTCGAAAGAGAGCTTGTTAATAGAAGTGGAAAGGGTACTTGTAAAATTTTGATATAGGTCCTTATAATTTAGGATATGTAATTCGGTATTTAAATCCTTTAAGAAAAGATCAACTTTACTTTTGTCAAAGAGTAGTTGCCTTTGATTATTAGAGTTGTCTTCAATGGTGCTCATGTGCATGGAAAAGTTTAGAGTTTGGATTAAAGGTCTGTGATCAAAGTCAGGTGCATGGTCATTTAAAAGGTCAAAAGTTATTATTTGGTTGGAAACGAGGATATCATATATCACATAATCTACAACACTACTACCTAGTCCATGAATACGAGTCATCTGGTTGGAGTTTGGCCACTTCATTACTCCATTGCAAATTATTAGGTCTTGATAACTGCAGAGCTTCACTAGCTCAGTACCAAACAAATTCTCAGTTAGGACTTCAGAGATTCTTTTGTAGCTATTAGCTAAAACAAGGTCCTTATCTATCCATAAAGAATTATGGGTGAGTTCGAGAAGTTTGTGGCCAAAAAAGTGGCAAGGAAATGAATAAAAATGCGCACTCGCAAGAACGCGTGTGCGTTCTTAGGAATGTGAACGCGTTCCTAAAGTTATAGGTTCGACTTTGGTCGAACCTCCACATGGATTTCCATGTAGGTTTAGCAATAAGAATGTGTGCGCTTTCTTAAGAATGTGAACACGTTCTTACTGCTAAATTGTTTTAAAGGGCCCCAGCGTGATTTTGTGCACATTGTGCACAAAATCGCACTCATGTTTCTCTTTGGGAAAGTATAGTGGAGATAGAGAGGAGGAAGAAAGGGATCATCTTGCCACTACCACCTCCACAATGTTTCCAGGTATGTTACATTTTTCTTAACTTTAATCCAATTTAGTATTTTGTTTCCAATATTCTAAATTAAAAAAAATGTAATTTGGTATTTTAAACAAAAAAGGAACCTAATTTGCATGTCGCGGATTTTAAATTGCAGCATATACAACACAATGGAACCCCAAGACAATTTAAACCGCTCACAAAAAGACTAGTCAAGGACTCATTAATGCCCATGTTTGTTTAGATTTTGTAGTGGGTATAAGTAAATTTTGTTTAACCCATGTAGTATTAATAACATTTATTTAGTAATGACATGCTACCAAAATTCTATCTAGAAAGTAATGCTATGCTACCAAAATTCCTCTAGAGAGACTTGAAACCATTATTCTTTCCCCTTCACCATCTATGAGAGTTTATTGCACATTCCTACCCAATTTTTGGGTTAGAGCACATAAGGAGACAAATGATCCTCCCTAACCCAATCCCACAAACTTGTTGATGCCATGACATTAACATGCTATGCCATGCCATTGGAATTCCTTTCCAAGTCATTCCATGGCATGTCAATTCCATTTACATGCCATTGTCAAACCTTTCCATGTCATGTCATTTCCATGCCTTTCCAAGCCATGTCATGCCATGCCATTTCCATGCCTTTCCATGTCATGCCAATGTTATTTCCTTGTCAAGACATTCCATGGAATTCCATTTCCATGCCAATGAGATGCCTTACTTAGACATGTCATGGCATGCCATTGCCATGCCATGTCATTGTCATGCCTTGCCAAGCCATGCCATTTTCATGTATCTTCCCATGCCTTGTCATGTATTTTCCCATTTTAACCTATATAACAATAAATATAACTTTAAATTGCCATGCCTCAAAAAGACGATAAATGATATTAACTAAGTTACAACAAGATAAATATAAAAACCCTTAACATAAGTAATCATTAAATATAACAACCCTTCCATACCATTTCCTTTGCATACCATCACATACCATTTCACTGGACACCATTTTCAATTCATAACACTACCAATGCACACCATTGCCTTTGCATACCATTGAATTTGCATACCATTGCATGTAATTTCCATTGCATACCACTGTGTTTACATACCATTGTATTTGCATGCCATTTCCATTGCATAACATTGCCAATGCATACCATTTCCAATGCATATCAGTGCCTTTGCATAACATTTTCAATGCATACCATTTCCATACCATTGCCAATGCATACCATTGCCTTTGCATACCATTTCCATTGCATACCATTTCCATTTCATACCATTTCCTTTGCATACCATTTCCAATGCATACCATTTCCTTTTCATGCCATTTCCTTTGCATGCCATTTCCTTGTCATACCATTTCCTTTGCATACCATTGCCAATGCATACCATGCATACCATTCCCTTTACATAACATTGTCAATGCATGCCATTTCCTTTGCATACCATTACCAATGCATACCATTTCCTTTACATACCTATGCATACCATTGCCATACCATTACCTTTGCTTACCATTGCCTTTACATACCATTTCCAATGCATACCATTGCCTTTTCATAACATTGTCAATGCATACCATTACCATACCATTGCTTGAAAAAATATAGTAGACTATAAATCCCTCATTTATAAATTAATAATTTCCATAAATAATAAATCCAAAACTGCTTATAATATCTCTAAACAAATTACTTGATATACCATTTAAAGACATATTTCATAATTTATAACAACCCTTAACACAAGTAATCATCAAATATAACAACCCTAACATACCATTGCCTTTGCATACCATTACCTTTTCATACCCATTGCATAACATTTCATTTACCATTGCCAATGCAAAGGAAATGGAATGAATTGGAAATGGTACCATTGCATACCATTACCTTTGCATACCATTTCATTTTCATACCATTGCATACCATTTTCTGCGCATACCATTGCCAATGCATACCATTTCTTGCACATACCATTGCCTTTGCATACCATTTCCTTTTCATATCATTTCCTGAATACCATTTCCTTTTCATACCATTGCCTTTTGCATACCATCGCATACCTTTGCATACCATTGCCAATGCACACCATTTCCAATACATACCATTGTCAATGCATATCATTGCCAATGCATACCATTTCCTTTGCATGCCATTGTCAATGCAAAGATAATGGAATGCATTGGCAATGGTACCATTGCAAACCATTGCCAATGAATTCCATTGCCTTTTTCATACCATTTCCAATGCATACCATTGCCTTTGCATACCATTGCCAATGAAAAGGAAATGGAATGCATTGGAAATGGTACCATTGCATACCACTGCATATAATTTCCAATGCATACCATTTTCTTTGCATACCATTGCCATGTCATAACATTTTCCATGCATACCATTTCCTTTGCATACCATTTTTAATGCATACCATTGCCTTTTCATACCTTTGTCAATGCATACCATTTCCAATGCATACCATTTCCTTTGCATACCATTGCCAATGTTATGCAAAGTAAATGGTATGCATTGGCAATGGCATGCAAATGCAATGGTATGCAAAGGAAATGGTATGCATTGGCAATGGTATGCAAATGCAATGGTATGAAAAGGAAATGGTATGTAGTGGTATGAAAAGGCAATGGTGTGCATTGGCAATGGTATGCAAAGGAAATGATACGCAAAGGAAATAATATGAAAATACAATGGTATGTAAAGGCAATGGTATTCAATAATATGCAAAGGAAATGGTATGCATTGGTATGGTATGGTATGCATTGGTATGATATGGTATGGTATGGTATGTTATGGCAATGTGTATGGAAAAGGAAATGGTATGCAAAGGCAATGATATGCATTGGAAATGGTATGCAAAGGCAATGGTATGCAATGGTATGCAAAGGAAATGGTAAGAAAAGGAAATGATATGCATTGGCAATGGTATGCAATGGTATGCAAAGGAAATGGTATGCATTGGCAATGGTATTCAATGGTATGCAAAGGCAATGATATTCATTAGTATGGTATGGTGTGCATTTGTATGGTATGGAAATGTGTATGGCAATGGTATGCACTTGTATTCATTTGAAATGGTATGCAAATGCAATGGTATGCAAAGGCAATAATATGCATTGGCAATTCTATGCAAAGGAAATGCTATGCAAATGAAATTCTATGCATTGGCAATGTTATTCAAAGGAAATGGTAAGCAATGGTATGCATTGGAAATGGTATGCAATGGTATGCATTGGCAATGGTATAAAAAGGAAATTGTATGCAAGGGAAATGGTATGCAATGGAAATGGTATGATTTTACTAAATGAACAAGTTTAATACGTAAAAATTACAATCAAAGGATTCATTAAGCATGTATACAACTTGTAATTCATTAAGCATGTAATTAATCATGACAAGTGAAGGCAATAAGGCATCGCATGGAAAGTGAAGGAAGGGTAAGGAATCACATGGAAAGCGAAGCAAAATCAAGGCATCACATGACATCGCAAGGAAAGGCATGGAAAGGAAAAGTGTGGCATGGAATGGAATGGCATGGCAAGGCAAGGCAAGGCAATTCATAGCATGGCAAGGCATGTCATGGCAAGGTAAGACATGAGAAGGCATGCCATGGAAAGTGAAGGCAAGGAAAGGCATGGCATGGAATGGCAAGGCAAGGAAAGTGATGGTAAGGTCATCTAAAATGATCTAGGGAGGCCTAGGAATGACCCATAATTCTCAGAAGTACCTCAGGAAGCTCATAATGGCCTCAATAGATAGAGAAAGGGAAAAAAATCAAAGTCCTCAAAACTCATAAAAATTGGCATAATTGTGAAGAGCGCATCACAATCTTTCCAACGGCGTAAACGGTTTGTCAAATGGAGTTACGGATCGAAATATATTCATGGTCAAAGTTTTTTTCAACCTAGCCTAGTCACCAGGGATGAGTCAACATTCGTACTGCTGACGTCAACAACAATACGGATGATGTCAGCATCCTTACAGAGTACATAGCACAACCATAGAGCAACATGTGTCATGATGACATCATCATGATGTCAGCATAATGACATGACAACACTAGAGGTTGCCACATGTCACTCATTTTTTGCATTTTCAGGTCGACACACAGACCAATGAAAAAGTTCCACGTGGTTGATTATACAACCACGTTGTAGTCCATACAACACGTGGCAGGCTGGCATGGAAGGTGGGTGATGTGACAGGATGACCATGCATATGGATGACGTGGACCTGTACGGTGAGGAGGCATGGCAAATGACGTCAGCGCCACCTGGGCAGCTGATTGTGTATAAGGAAACCAATAGGAAGGAACCACGTGGCCCAATACGGAGGCGCCACATGGTACCCTCAATTTTCCCAATGAGGGATAGAATCTGATCAAATCAAAATAAAAATCCGTCTAGCGACTGATCTAAAGACCGGTATATATCAACAGATAGGTTGGGTGGTGTCGGCGGAAGGTACTGATCGACCGACGCCTTTTCCGACAGTCAATCCGGCGGACCCCCGCAACGTTTAAACTTCGATACAAAACACAAATAAAATGGGTCAAGAGGGGATTTGAACCCCGGACCTCTCGGAACCCAAACCTTAACCACCGCCAAAATTACCAACGAACTTGAATGACATTTATTGTTTTATCCATCAAAGTTTAACTATTTAAACCGATTTTTTTCCCATTCTAGGGAGGAGGTACGACAGGGTACGATTGGGCATGGATTTCTATGAAGACTGTTAAGGTTTGAGCCATTATTAGAGTTCTTTTCATTTCACTAGATAACAATAGCATAAGATAGGATCATTGAGAAATACACAATCACAACAGACACATCATTTATCCTGGGAAACCCTCATGGGGGAGAAAACCTAGCAAAACTTCCTTATTATAGATAGCCAATACAATGACAAGAGATAAATCAAACAAATACATAAATTCCTCTCCCAAGAATGTGCCTCTCTCTCTCTCTCTTCTCCAACTATAGCTCCGAAACTTGCTCCTCAAATGAACAAGTGAATGTATGTCTAAGTGAGGTGCTACCCTCCTTATTTATACAACTCTGGCACGTGTGGAAGTGTCTTTTCACTGGCATGGCCGACTTCTCAATATGGGTGGTTATAACCACCTTTAATATATTTTGGGGCCTCTTTAATATATTCTGGGGCCGACTTCTTATTTTTCCTATTACAATTATTTTTTGACCAATCTGCAAAAGGGGATTTGGTCTTTTACAATAGCCAACATGATCAATCTACAATAGGGGATTGATCTAATGAATAATACAATAATAATAATTAGAATACACTTTGCAGTTACATTATTTCAACACTCCCCCTTAATAAGAAGGGTATTCTACAACAACATCAGGCGAGAGAGAGGACAACATCATCAACAACATCAGGTGGGTGAGAGGACAGCATCATCAATATCATCTTGGAACACTAACTGGCGTATCTATAAATCATCGAAATTTGTTCTCATCATCAACACAACACATAGGTTGGAGCATTATTAACACAACATGGAGCTGGATTAGCATCATCATCCTCATCGGTATGAGGCTAAGGTAACATCATCATCATCTTCAACATTAAAGTTGAAATAATATCATCATCATCTTCAGCAAGGACTCAGGAGATGAAGTGGCCTCATTATCATCTTCAACAAGGACTCAGGAGCTGAAGTAGAATCATCATCATCATCTTCAGCAAGAGGCTGAAGTGGCATCATCATCATCAACTGCATTGACATGGATTAGTATAACACTAATACATCCTCATCATCAATAACAACACAAGGCTGATACAACATCAAAAGCAACAATATCACAGCACAAAGGCTAGCAACACATCATCACAGCACGAGGTTGACAACACATCATCACAACACGAGGATCACACATCATCACAACAATTAAGTTGGCACATCATCACAGCAATTAAGCTGGCACATCATCACATCAATTAAGTTGGCACACCACACAACAATTAAGATGGAAAACATCATCCCAACAATTAAGATGGCACATCATCATAGCAATTAAGCTGGCACACCACACAAAAATTAAGCTAGAAAACACCACAGTAATTAAGCTGGAATCACAATACTAGACTGGATTTACGTCACAACAATTAAGCTAGAAGCACAATACTAGGTTGTCTTTACATCACAACAATTAAGTTGGAAGCACGGTACTAGACATATCTCAACACAACAATTAAGCTGGAAGCACAGAACTAGACTGGCTTTACGTCACAACAATTAAGATGGAACAACAGTACTAGGCATATCTCAACACAAAAATTAAGCTGGAAGCACAGAACTAGACTGGCTTTACATCACAACAATTAAGCTGGAAGCATAGTACTAGGCATATCTCAACACAACAATTAAGCTGGAAGCACAGAACTAGACTAGATTTAAGTCACAACAATTAAGTTGGAAGCACAGAACTAGACTAGATTTATGTCACAACAATTAAGCTGGAAGCATAGTACTAGGCATATCTCAACACAACAATTAAGTTGGAAGCACATAACTAGACTGGATTTACATCACAACAATTAAGCTGGAAGCACAGTACTAGCCTGGCATATCTCAACACTACTCCCCCTTTCGAGGGAGGTCCTTCCAGACTATACCAAGCTTATCTTGAAAGTCCTCAAACTTTACATGAGATAAAGGCTTGGTCAACACATCGTCAACCTGTTCATCTGTGCTAACATATTGGAGCTTTATGGCTCCTCTTTGCACCATGTCACGGATGTAATGATATCGGATCTCTATGTGCTTCGACTTGTCATGAAATATAGGATTCTTTGTCATCTTTATGCATCTTTGGTTGTCACATAGGATCGTGTTTGCTTCCATATCTAGGTCGAATAGACCGGTCAACAACTTTCGAAGCCATATAGCTTCACAGCTGGCAGGACACGCAACAATGTATTCTTCTTTCGTTGTACTAAGAGCAATGCTGGATTTCTTCCTACTCTACCATGATATCATGGCTGATACCAAACTGAAAAAGCATCCTGAAGTGCTCTTCTTATCAGAGACACTTCCATCCCAATCTGAATCAGTGTACGCACTCAGTGTGAAATCATGATCTCCATCATAGCTGAGACCACAATCTAATGTACCCTTAAGGTACCTCAGCACATGTTTTGCAGCAACTGGGTGAACATGTCTGGGTTCTACTAGAAACTGACTCAAGGTGTTCACGACAAAACAAATATTTGGTCTAGTGTTTGTCAGGTACATCAACAATCCAATGATCTGTCTATACAGTGTGCCATCGATCAATTCTGACGAAGTGTTGACTAGTAGCTTCAGCTTTGCTTCCATGGGTTCACTCATGGACTTGCACTCCAACATGTCGAATCTCTTCAGAATTTCGACTGCATACTTCCCTTGGTTAAGGAAGATTCTCTTTGGACTCTATCATACCTCAAGACCTAAGAAATAATGCATTAGGCCAAGGTATTTCATCTCAAATTTTGAAGCGAGCTTCTTCTTACATTCAGTGATGATCTTTTCTTCTCCAGTTAAGAATAAGCCATCCACATACAATAACAATACCACCGGCTCATCGTTCATAAACTTGAAGTAGAGGTTAGAATCTGCTTTACTCTTGGTAAATCCCAAGCTCGTCAGGAAACTGTCAATTCTGCCATATCAATCTCTAGGAGATTGCTTCAACACATACATATCCTTCTTCAACTGGCATATGTGAGTCTTTCTATCTTCAATCTTCAAATCA
>JASDQU011104690.1:10281-23963 GCA_032191745.1 Picea mariana
ATATATATATATATATATATATAATTGTATTAACTATCTAAACAATAGAAAAAAACAAACTAAGTGCACCTTCTTTTAATTGATGACACAATTTTTGAACTCTTGAAATGGTGAGACATTTGGAGAAGTGCTATTTGAATTAGAATAAAATGAGTGTGACTCTATAAAGATGAGTGTTGTTGAAGGAAATTTATAGTAAATCTAAGTCACACCAATGAAACCCTCTATTTATTGGGTTTATTCATGAAATAAATCATAAATCCAGTGAATCCAAAAACATTCTTTCAAAATTTGGTTTCTAAATATGGTAGGCTATAATGGGAAAACTTCAAAGACTTTGAAACCAAAATTATACATCATTATCTAAGATTATGCAGAAGTAGAGTATGGTGTACAATAATAGAAAAACTCCAATCTTATGTCATTATCCACATCGTTATCTAAAACTATGAAGGAGCGAAACATGGTTCACAATAATGGAAAAACTCATATCCAAGTCCATGTAGAAGTAAAGCATGGTGGACAACCATGAAAATACTCCAAACACATGAAACCTACAAATCTTATGTCACTATCCAAAACTATGCAGTAGCAAAGTAGGGTGGACATTAATGAAAAAACTCAGAGTGGACACTAATGAAAAAACTCCAAACACATGAAACCTAAAATCCTATCTCACAATCCAAGACTAAGCAAAAGCAGGGTGAACATTAATAAAAAAAACTCAGAGTGAACATTAATGAAAAAACTCCAAGCACATGAAACCTAAAATCCTATCTCGCCATCCAAGACTAAGCATGAGCAAAGCATGATCCTCTATTTATTTAAATGGCCGAGAATATGTAATTTTTAAAACATCTATGTTCTTATATAACTGTATAATCAAACTTAACTTTACTAAACACACAAAAATCTTAAAATATTTTCTAAAACAAAATGGGAATATAAGAAATCCTTAAAATGCTTTAACAATTATTTAAAAAAATCTAGAAGGATCTGCAAGACCTTGCACAGATTAGGACTCAAATCAAACACAAATCCTTCAAAATACTAATGCATAAACAAGTGCCACTGCAGTGGTGATGTCCCTGCCGATAAGTTTTTTTGGCATGTGTTTGCATGATGTAGCATACAATCTGAAAAGTGGATGTCGGGTTAAATCTAGGCAACATGCAATTAGGTGACTGCTGGTAAACCAAGACACCTCCGGTTCTTAATGGATGGATGGTAAGGATTTAGAAGGCTTGCATGGAGAGCACTCTTGATGGAAGTAATGTTGAAGCATGTAGAATAAAGTGAATGGAGGGAATTCAATCTAAGAACAGGGCTCCCTCTGTGCTTTAGAAATTCAGATAATACAGATAGATGCATGTATTAGAAATTCAGTAACCTGACTTAACATCAATAGGCAACACTAAATTCAACTTGAAATGTAGAGAATCCAAATGAGTACAAAATACAACTGCACTAAACACAAAGTTAGAAAATAGTCTATTTAGTCGGTCAAATACTGAGCAAAGACTAAAAGAGTGAGTTGCAGCAATGTGGTGATTATATGGAAAAATCCTTCAACGAGCTCATATTCAACATTCCTTCACTTCGCCCTGAGCAAAGACTAAAAGAATGAGTTCCAGTGATAGGATGATTATATGGAAAATCCTTCAACGAGCTCATATTCAACATTCCTTAACTTCGCTTTTTTATGTACATGGTGATGCTTTTGGCAATCCCTGAAGTCTTAAAATCACGTATATTTCAGGTTGTTATTTGTTGAGGTTACAATATCCTAACCAGAAAGGCTACTGGAAATATCTTATGCAACCCTTCTAAATGATTGCCACAGATAGGATTTCCTTTTGTAAGCAACACACTATTATTACTATTTCAACAATTTGGCAACATATTAGAGAAACTGGGACACTTGATGACTTGTCCTATTTCATGTGCCATCAAATGAATCCAACATGGAGCTATATAAAAAACACAACTTGCCTATTTAGGTCCTTGGTCCACTTCATTAATCTGACCAGATAAGTTAGCTTGATAAGCTTGTACAACTATGGCACTATGGTCAGCGAAGGATGTAATTGAAATTTTATGAAGTAGATAATTTTCATATGAATCATTAGAGCAGCGGTGTTTTTTTCTTGAAGGGACACAGTTGCATTTTTATCAAACTTCTTTTCTTTAAGATCTGAGTTTAGTGATTGTTGAAAGCTTGTAGTTTCCTCAGCCAAAGGAGAATATGATATATGGAACATCTGGACGATGTCCATTGTCATGCTTTTCACTGTATTGAGGAAACGCTTATCCAGCTCTTCAACAATATTTTCCTTGGAAGAAAGTAGTATTTGCCCCAACTTTTTAGCACCATATGTAAATGCACTGAGCATATGGCATAAATTCCTTGCATAACACACGAACAACAATTACATGACTTCTTGATATCCCAAAATAAATCAAGCGATACCTTTCCACTCTTAGATGCATGAGAAAATGTAATTTCTTTCCTTTAAGTAAACAATTAGAATTTAAGCCTAGTCCTAATCAACTATGCATATTAGATTCTAATGAAGAAATAAACTAATAATTGTGAGAAAAGTTTATGTCATCTATCAATTAATTCAAACAAGAGTTGCATCATTAATAATCTAAGTTAAATAGTGTTGAAAATGCAAAAATGAGATTGCAAATAAAAGGTTAAATGCAGAATAAATATTGAGTGTAGAAGTAAGTTGAATTTTGAAATAATTAAAATTGAGCAATTAACCATCAACATCGGTAGAATGCAAGTATGGTGTGAAAGCACAAGATAGATATATTTGTATCCAATATTACTTAATTAAGTCGTTAAATTTCTGGTGTAGGTGAAAAGTAGGAGTCATAGGAAAGGCTCTTCCAGGTCTAACACTCTACTTACCAGTTGTGGATCCAAATTAATATAAAGACCCAGATGGAGATGTGGTAGTTGACCAAGTCTCACCAATAGATCTAGTCAAAGAAGTAAGAGTCATACCTAGTTTACCCCACATTTTATTGAGACAAGTACCCACCACCAGAGACATAGGATGTGGATGTGTGGGAGGTACTAAAACCAAAAAGTAGCTCCCCTTAAGAATAAGCATGTTACCCTGGTTCGAATTCAATATTCATTAAGAAATGTTGCTCTGCTTCCACCACTTTTTACCCACGTATCTTGCATATTCTCTCCATTTCTACTTCCTCTTTTCCACATATCTAGCATGTTCTCTCCAACTCCTCTTCTTCTTTCCCATATATTATCTCCTGCCATATACCTGTTGGTTGTCCCCATCCTCTTGTTTGATGGTGTGTTATGTCTCCACCCATTACTCTCTTAGTTGTGCTCATCTTCCTCTCTCACATCTTAGTTTGTGTAGCTTTTCCTTAGCTCTGCTATTAGTTGTTTTTCCTGTCATGGGATGTTGAGCTTAAAATAGTCTTGAGCTCTAAATTTTCCCCATGCATGTTGAACCGGTCCAACAGTTTGTTGTTTTCTTCTTGGTATGCATCCTCTATTTTCCTACCCTGCAACATTGCTGAAGGTTTATTCTTAACTCTTTCTTTTGCACTGGGCATTGTTCCTCTGTTATTTTTGTCTTGTTAAACACTTTTTGGCTATTTTTTGTTAGGATTTGATTTATGTCCATCGCATTCACTCTTTGTCTATATAGTAGCAGCCTTCTTAGTGCTGCCAATTCTATGAAATAGTTTTGTTTCAGTCAACAAGATCTCACATGGAGTGTCGTTTTTTATTCTATCAGGTGTTTTTGTACACTTATATTCTTGGTTGTGCTAGGTCCCCATACTCGAAAACTGTCGAGTATGGGGATGGTTGTTATTGAAAGAGTGGATAACATGCTACAATTCCATACCTATGTTGTCATGTACTGTTATGAAGTGAGAATAACGTTATCCAACTCTATTGGAGCCTTTCTCATGAACATGTCCTTAGCCCTTTGTTGAATTTAAACCCCAGATATTATAACACTGGGATGTTTTTAACGGTTCAATTTCAAAGCTTACTTGGATTTGCTTTGGTTTTCTATAGTGAGATTAACAATATTTAGTGTTCTTGCCTTCACTTTCTCATTCAAACTGTGAATTACTGGGACCCCCACTTGTACTTTCTCCTTGAGTGTCTTTCTCAACATTGTATCAAATCATGTCTTGAAATCTTTTGAAGCAACACCATAGCTCCTTATCTCTGTTATCACACATCTTTTCTTTTATGTGCCTCAATGTGAGTGAATGGTCTATAGTGGAATGATTTGGCCAAATAATTTAGCGGATATTGAGTTTATCATGATGGTTCTATAGTTTATCAGATTGTTCCTTTCATCTCCTTGAAGATGGGAAAAATGAGGTTGGTTGTCCAGTGGTTTGGGGAAATCCTTAATAAGCCATTTCTTGGGTGTTCTGTTATTTTCCTAGTCTTGTCACTAAGCAAGCAACTCTTTATAGAGGGCGTTGGGGTTTTTTGTTGCCATCCTTGGTAGTTCTCCTTGAGCAGCTTGTATCAACTGAGATAATTTGTCTATGCAGCTTTTACCTGTATTTATTGATTTGCTCATGTATGGCTTCCATTAGCTCCTTGTAATTCTCCTCAACCTTTCACAGATTTTTTCTGCATTTTCTGGTCATAATAACTCTTTTTGTGGTTGTTATTGTTTCTCCTGTTAATGATTTTTAAATGTATATTAATTTTACGATCGGTGAATATAGAACTTAACATAAATCTTAAAATAATATTAATCCCTAACTAGGTTTCCTAAAGTTTTGGTAGAGGAGAATTTTGAATATATATTAATTTTATGATATAATTGGTGAATATATAATTTAAAATAAATCTTACAATAATATCAAGCCCAAGCTAAGTTCCCTATTCAAAACCGTAAGAAACTAGGTTACATGTTTTCTCTCATTCTAAGAAGAAAATGAATGACAAAATATATAATGAAGCATTCATTTACAATAATGTTAAAATCTCTAACCGGGTTTTCAATTCAAAACAAAATCAAGTTCACTAATTTGGTTAACTGTTTTCTCCCTTTTGCTGAAGAAAATGAATGGCAGAATGTGTACCTATGCATTCACTTACAATAATGTTAAGCCTAAACTAGGTTTTTTTATTCAAAACAATAACTCGATTAATTGTTTTCTCTGTTTTGCAAAGCAAAAATGATATTTGTTTTCAAAGAAAAATGATTGTTAGAAGGTGTACCTATCTATTGCAGGCTAAGACAAAGGGAGGTTGTACGGACAACAACCACCACAAAAGCACAAGGCATACATCCAGTTTCAACAGTAAGACACAGGCTGCATCACATAGGCCATCTCCAGATAAGGTAAATAATGAATGATCGCTCATATCAGTCTCTTCTCCATCTCCGTAAACTACAAATCAACCCAACACTGCCTCAAAAAGATTATGAAACAAGATATGCAATCAACTCTTAAAAAATCTCTCTTGGGAAAATGTTGTTATTAACGTTGCTACACTCAGAAAATGCATTGTGTACTTGCCTGCCTAGAAATGAATGCTGAGGACATGGCATGGGAATGACCTTATCCTTGATTTTACTTCACTCGATGAATGAAAATCGAAAATCCTAGACTAGAGGGAGGTAATCATAGGAAGTACACTTCAAGGCTCTTTTCCTCTCATCTCTTTTCTCCATAAAGCACATATATGATGAGTTCAACTAGTTGTTCTAATCGATTGTCCTCTACAGGAATAAGCTAATCTTATATTCCTCTTTTCATTCACCCCACAAGCAACAACACCTAATTTACAAAAGAAAACCAGCCATGTATATTAAATGAATCCATGCTATTACCTGATAATAGCATTTAACATACAAAAATAAAGAAGGTAGGGTCTCCTACATAGAGCTTAGAAGAGTCAAGAAATGAATGTAATTTACTGAAAGGAAAAAATAAACAAAAAATTATGATACCTACTTGGAATACATGAAGAAGCCGCGTCCAACTAGTGGTGAAATTATTTAATTCCCAACTCTCAACTCAGTTTCTTCTTTCATACTCTAGAAAGCATATTTAAATCCAAATCAACCTATAACCTGTATCATTTTCACATGAACAACACCCCAAACACATAACATTTAACACACACACAACCACAAAAATTCACATGGACAACATATCGGACATGACATTGGAAGCACTTCCATACACCCATGTAAACACACAACATAATGAGATAGAGGAGAAGCCCACGTAACCCGTAGCAGTATAAACAGTAAATGATGAGAGTGGTTGTGTGGTATGATTCCCTTATATGCAGATAATATTGATAGAACTGGTTGGAACTATTCAATTGCCAAAGTGCCATAGGTATTTTTGGTATAGGAACAAATAAAGGTGTCAAGGGACGATTGTTTGGGTGGATCCACTTTCTCAGTCGTTTATTCTCATTATCAAACGAATCATTCCACTGCTAAAATTAACTAAGACATGGTAGCTAATATTACGAGGAACACATAACTCGAGATATATAATAGATTTAATATATTTATGTTAACAAGGTGATCTAGGACAAAGTAGCCAACCCATTGTTAATTATTACTATTGCAAGTGGAAACATGCAGTCTTGGAATATGTATCGGGTGGCACATGGACTGTCATCGTGGTGAAAACCAAAATTTTACTGCAACTGATTTTTACCATTGCCACCAAGTGGAATAACATGCATGTATGTTTGACCCTTCCTGCCTATATGGCTAGAATAGAACCCAGTGAAGATGCTTAATAGTCGACCTACTTGCAACTCCACTATTTTTGGATCAAACTATTATTTGTTGAGAGTGGAATTGAGGTTACTGGAATGGTTTTGAGGTCACTGAGCGCACCGTGGAACTGTAGTGAGATTCTATTATGTTCCCTAATTGATTGGACTCTCCAGTATTCAGGTACATGTATCCTGCATGGGTTTTAACAGTCGAACAGTAAGTGGAGGGATGTATGTCATACAATGTCATGTTCTTACTTTCATGGGGGAAATTCCAGATTTCTACCTTGGTGTACTTATCCCCATTTTCTGCCATTGATTGTAATGTGAAAAATTTTGTTTGAATTTAATGGAATTTTGATGCAATGTGATGTTTCTTCATAGTAAGGTTTGGTTAATTTGTTTTTGGGTGGATCCGTCAGTAGGAATATAATAATATGAATTCCTCAATCTACAACAGTGGGATCTTACACTTTGCAGCGATTGATTACGTAGACAGGTTTATGATGTTAACGACATCTAAATCCATTCCAATTATGGAATGCCTTTATACATTTCTTAATATTGAAGGTATTGTTTCAAATTTATGGAGATTTAGCTGGGGTTCACCTCACCCAATATACAACTCATACACGGCTTAATCTCCATAAATTTCAAACATTGAAAACCTACATAATCAAGCCGTAAAAATATTAAAGATTATATTACTTACTCCATTATAGGCTTCTAACACAGTTTCGAACGGAGTATGCTTTGTGTTGTTTTTCTTTGAATTACTCACAAATAGAGCTCTCAATGACGATATTTTAATGGGTCTTTCAGTAAAGCTTGACTTCTGGCTCGGTTATCTATATTTCAATTGAAGAATTGAAGGTAAGGCATATGGTTGTCTTGGAAATATAAAATTGGATGGAAGTTCTTTATTATTTTCGGCATGCACTGTAATAAATTAAGGTGAAGTATGAACCTACATTTAAAGGATTGAAAGAGTAGTTGTTTTGAGTTTGTTGAAGGAAACATGGCTTTCTCTTCTTTGGATCTAGATGTTTTGAAGTCTGTTTCTACTTTGCCTCGACCGTTTCAAGCAGTTTTCAGTTTCAGGTACAAAGATCGCCACAAGATTCCTGATTCTTTTCTCCAATAGTTACATTACTATTAAATTTCAAATTTCTTACAAAATACTCTTATGAAGTGCATGAAGCTTGGCATTTCCACTTGGCATGGAATATCAGCATCTACAACACCTAGATCACTCGACTAGTGGCTTGTACTAGTGGCTAAAGGAAAATTATCTAAGTATATCTTTGGACTTAGTGCCTTCATCCCTCACCCATAAATGGTTGCTAAGATCTTCTTCCATGTACCTTATTGTAATGCCTGAGGTTGAACCCTGTTGGGAGGGATCTTAGAAATTGATAACATATAACTAAAGGAAATTAATGCCATGCAGAAGCGAAGCACTTGGTGGGCGTAATTTAGTGGAGCAATGGAGCAACCACCTCCAATGACATAATTAATACGGGACGATCTAGAAGAATTGCAAAGAGACCAACAAAATTCAATCATATACAAACTCAAATTGCCAATTTTAATTCAAATATTTACTTGATACTACAACTGAGCATTCTTTGAAGCTTTCAGTATCTTGAAAAAGGACGAATTGGGAAAGCGACAACGGTAATAAGTTTATTTCACTACATATTTAACAAATAAATCTTCAATGGCTTTTGATCAACAGAGCTTCGAGTTGTTAAAAAGTGCCAATTGTAATAAATTGTCCATTTAAATCAAGTTTCTTAATCTACACCTTTAACATAAGCTCTAAATACTAATAGAGGAAATTAATTTTTATAGCAGATGTGTCATTTTCTTCTTTCCAATGCGATGCTTCAACTTTTTAACTGCTAATTTTTTAGAACATATGTGTTATTTTCTGGTTTTCCTAACTAGTTAGTCAGAGCTAAAGAGACCACATCCATTAATACTGTGGTCTGGGCTTTGGGTTAATATTCGACAAACCAACGAATGATGGTAGTCATCTTACGATCCAAGCATGAATTCAAAGATATGGGGTTGGATATATCTCTAGTTACCAAGTAGGTGTTGTATCCTCACAGCTTGGATGAGTCTATTTGTCGTTGGCTGGAGGGAAGGAAGCTCTCAAGAGAAGGAGCTTGTATGAGTGCATCTTGGATCTAGTTGTTTATGGTCGGTTGGAATCAGTTGGTTTGTTTTTGTTTAAGACTTTTTATATAACAGATTCATTTCTTGCATCTAAGACTTAGGAGAGTGGGCAATAGGTAGTTCTATTCCTTCTCCCTCCATATATGTTCTATTAGCATTGGTAAGTATACAAGGCATTCTTCTAGCATCTTCTACCATTAATCGAATGCACGAGTATGATGTTACAAATGAGCTATTAAAGTATCGAAATTGTCGTGTACCTTTTTCAAATGAATATTTTTTCTGGTACTGTAAATAGTATAACACAGAGATTATCACTTTGTATTGCATAGTCCGAAGCAGGAGAAGGAGGCCACTTGATCTGATATCTGAGTGTCTGGAGTAGGAGGAGGCGACCTCGACCGTTGAAGGAACCTTCTTTGGTTAAGCCCAGAAACACCTAAGAGGTTATTTCGATCTTGCTTTCCCCATCATTTATATTTTCTCATTGATTCATCTATTGATTGAGAGTTAGTTGGCCATTTCTAGTTTCTCATTGATTCATCGATTCATTGAGAGTTAGTTGGCCATGTCGATTCATTGAGAGTTAGTTGACAATCTAGATCAATTCACTATAGGAGTGTTAATAGAATAGTCGAAAGTGTTAATAGAATAGTTGGTTGATTTATTCACTGACATTGTAGAAGTGTTAATAGAGCACATAAGTGTTAATACATCAAGACAATCCAGATCTATTCACTCAATAGAATTAATGAGATTCAATAAACTTAGGTTATACCAGATTGAAAAAAAATTATTGTGTTAGAGGTTATTTAAAGACCTCGAAAACAATGTTAATGAAAATATGAAGATATCCTATACTCAAAACTTAGGATTAACAAAAAGCTCGGCAATAAGAGATACAACTTATTAGGCAATAGCTTTTAAATAAAAACAATTAAAATATTACAAAATAACAACTATTTTAATTTTCCTATGTATAACTTTGAGAAGCACAAAAATAATTTTAGTCAAAGGAAAAGTAATTGAAGGTCAACAATGAATCGATCGCTAGAGTCCTGGCCCTCGACATGGACTAATAAGTCTAACTATACCTTCCTTGGCTACTTCAACCATCAAAATAATTAGAGATGTTAAATTAATGCAACTCTACCATCAAATTTGTGGGAAGAGGAACTGTTTCCCAGCAAAAATGGCGACTTGCTTAGCTTTGGCGGAGGTCTAGTGGTGAGGTCGGGTTTCATCATGTGTGTGGCAGCTAATAGGATGGGACACTGAAGTCATTAAGAATATAAACAATGTTTGCACAGTGATCTCTTGGGTGGGATGGTCATTTACGATTATGTCTTATCGGTCAGGTGCTATTACTGATCACGGGAGTTGCGCCTTCCACCAACAACAATATTTTATGTTTTCTTTGGTTTGTGGAGCCCTTATTGGAGATTAGGTGTCCTCCTTCTGTGGTCGTTGGAGCTTCCATGACAGAAGTTGTTGTCAGCGCACTTATAAGTGCGGATGACGAGGAGGCCTGGAGGATGGCAGACATTTTTAACTTACCTGCTGAGAAACCCATCAACTTAACTACCTCAACGACTTTATTAAATGCTCTGATGTTCGCGTCTACCCCTGATTTGACTGGAACGAGAGTGCTCTTAGATACTACTTCTTTGAAGCTTGTTACTAACTCCATTGTTGTTTTCTCTAGGACGAGTGTTAATGATACACAGGGTAGGAAGGTTTTTAACAGTGGTTGCCAACAGACAAAGTTTTTTAAACATCCCTCTACTGCGAAGTCTGCTGCAAAATTTTGGATTCCCAACCGCTCACGTCGCAAGATGGTTTTGGGGGGTGACTTGGGCTTAGAGGAGGTGGTTAGCCTGCCACTAAACGCTTTGGTGGGTCGCTTGTCTTACCGCTCTCAGTACACTACGCTTATACTGGAGTGGGTTCGACGGTTCTGGGTCCCGTTACTGGGATACTAACCGGAGGTTTTGTTCCTCCCAAGAGGTTGGTTTGGCTTTAAGTTTTCGTTGCCAGAGGACTCTTCAAAAATCCTGGATACTCACTAGATTTTCGATGAAGGGAGCTTGATGCTCAAGCGCTGGAGGTTTAGTTTTCATCCTGTCAACTACTATTTCCAGCATAGGCATCTCTGGGTATTGCTCTCTGGCTTACCCCTAAATCTTTGGAACGAGAAGGCTCTGTCTGCTATTGGAAATGCACTTGGCCGGTTTATAAAGGTTGATAAATAGGCGCTAAAGGCTCCTAAAAGAAGGTTGGGGAAGATCCTAGTTGCGGTGGACATACACTCGGGTCTCTTAGAGTCTTTAGACATTCAGTGGTGTGGTCACACTATCTGTCAAAAGCTAGATTAATTGGGATTACCTTTTAGATGTACTTTGTGTCGTAAAACTGGCCACTTGCGAAACAACTGTCTGGGTTTTTCGGAGGAGGAGGAATCCAAAAACTCACGTCTCAGGAAGGATTATTGCTGTGATTCGTTGGGTGTTGACTCCTATGTTCATGCGGTTGACAACAATGATGGTGCAAAACCTTCAAGACTTGCGGCATAGGACTCGGTTACTGGTAAGTTAAAAGTTATTTGTCCTTCCTTTTATTTTTTTCTTACGGCTTGGGAAAGGGACTCCCTGGACTCTTTCACTCCCTTGGCGGCGGGTTTAGCACCTCCACATCCATTCCCAAAGTATAGAGAAGGTTCCTGTGAGACTATTCCTCTACCTGTGGTGAGGGATAAGTCTGTTACTAGTCCTGAGTGGGTGAACTCTCCCTCTTTAGCGGAAAGATACAATGTTGTCATGCCTTCGGGCATCTCGTCTCCCTCGGGGGGTTTACGGTTTGAGACTGCAACAAACCATCTGGGGACCAGGGAAGGGTCTAGTGAGGAAGAGCGGGATTATTCCCTTCTTCCGGGATACAGAGAATTAGAGCCTGGTGAGTGCTCCTTGGGGGAGACACTAGAGTCTTTACTGCTGGTACACCGCGAGGTTGATAGCCCACACTCACTTCCCATCTTTCAAGGGCAAAATGTTTTTAACTTTGGCAGTCAGGGACACTCTGGGCAGTTACATAAGCCTGGGGGGATTGGGGATAGGATTTCACCTAGTCAAAAGGCCTGGGTTATGAGATCTCACCCATCAAAACATGGAGTGCATGTAAGAAAGCATCTGGTTCTCTTCCTGATACAGTCTCACTTCCATCTTCTGTGATTGACATTGGGGCGCTTAGAGGCATGAAAGCCCTTGCTCGGGCTAAATCATGATCCTCCTTACCTTAAATCTTAGAGGGGTGGGGGGCACCCTGAAAGCCACCTCCATGCACAAACTGTTGTGTAAGACTCATCCTGACATTATTTTCTTACAGGAAACTCTCGTTGATGAACATAAAGCACGGTTGTTTATGTTCTCTTTTTGTCCTGGCTGGCTACCATGTGCGGTTAGTTCTGTTGGAACTTCCGAAGGTTTATTGGTTACGTGGGATCCAAATAAACTGTCTTTGAACCCTTTTATCTGCTGTGGAGGTATTCTGATGTCGGGTTTTTTTATTGGAGAACAAAAGTCAGGTTAATTTGCTCAATGTTTATGGGGCCTGTAGCGAAAGGAAAGCTTTCTGGGAGCAGGTGGCAACTCGTGGGTTGTTGGATTCTAATAATTCAATTATTGAAGGCCATTTAAATCTCACTACTAGAGCGGATGAGATTTGGGGAGTCTCGACACATTTGGACAAACTGGCGGGTTTCTTCAAAGACTTGTTCCAGTCTCATCATTTAGTGGATATGCTTCTAGATGTCCCGATCCCGACTTGGAGAAATGGCAGAGCAGGGGCTGACTACATTGCCAAAAGATTGTATCGTATTTTAGCAGCGGAGATTTTTTTATGTCAAGTGGGCCGCTTCAGATCTTGGGTGGAGTACCCATACTTTTCGGATCATGCTCCAGTGGTTGCTCAATTTGAATTTCAACATTTCCCCACGACACACCCTTTTAAATTTAATTCATCATGGTTGCAGGAGGTAGAGTTTATGAATTTGGTCAAAGAGGTCTGGTTGGATCAAGGTTTTTTAATGGAATCTGATATACAACTTGGGTTTGTGTGGAAGCTAAAAGAGTTAAAAAAACGGACTAAATCATGGGTCCGTCTTCAGAGAAGTGAAAAACTTCTTAGATTAGAGAAGCTAGAGGAGGAGTTGAGCGAAGCCCTCCTTTCGTCCCCATGGGATGTGAGGGACCCGACTTCAGACTGTCTTATTAAAAATTTGGAAGCGAAACGAAACTCTTTACTCCTTCTTGATGAAGAACTATGGAGACAAAGGAGCAGAGCAACCTGGTTGAAAAGTGGCGATTAGAATACAAGGTTTTTTCATAATTATGTAACTGCTCGTAGAAACAAGAAACATATTTGGGAGATTTTGGACGAGGAAGGACATCCTCACAAGGGGCAAGCAGATCTAAAAGGTGAAGCTATCAAACATTTCAAAAGTTTATTTGAAATTGGCGATCCTCCTTCCCTAGTGGACCAAGCTTACACAACTAGTCTCTTTCCACGTTTTGTAGATGAGGAGGATATTATCCTCCATGATCGGCCATGCACTAAGTCTGAGATATGGGAATTACTAAAACTATTTGCCAAAGACAAGAGTCCTGGCCCTGATGGCTGGACGGTGGAATTCTTTACACAATTATTTGATTTACTTGGTGATGATTTGCTAGAA
>JASDQU011104691.1:2084-30008 GCA_032191745.1 Picea mariana
TCTACACATAATAAGCAAATGAAATACAATTCGGTTGTAATGTCATTAGGCTACTTAGGTTTAAATGGGGCATTACATAGGCTCCAAGTTCCTTATTTACTATTGGTTTGTTTATCATGCTCCTAATGAATTGGAAATTCAATCTTTCATAATCAAACATGCTTGAATTCAAACATAGTTGCATAAATAAAAATCTACAGGTCCTAGCTACTTTAGAATTGAAGATCAATCACAAGCATGGAGATGATATATTCACTTGAACATCTATCATGTCAATGAGAATACTTCTGTCACAAGAGAATATCCTTGCATTATTTGGGCTCTTCTTCTTTCCACGGATCAAAATCCATGATGTTGGTAAATTTTATGAAGATTAACCATTGTTGAATTAAACTTTGAGTTGGATAAGTAGAGTTGTAGGTATTTTTCCTTGGTTATTTGACTAAAGAGAAGGATGTTTGAAATAGAGGGATTCAAGCATGTAACTAGTTTTATGAGTTAACTTTTAAGAAAATGAGCTTCTATGATTTTGTTCACGTTTGAATAAAAGATATTTCAAAATTTGGTTGTGTAATGGATGCCATATCTAGATTATTGCTATAATTATTTTGTTTGTACAGTCACATATAAGCAACATGCATTTGCATCATGGACTTACTACCAATGAATGAGAAATAATAGTTTTTTAAATTAAAATTAGAATTCTTACTCACTTATGTTGAAGTACCAAAGCTCCACCATGTTAGATAAATGTTGAAGATATATTAATGTGAAATGTTATATATATATATATATATATATATATATATATATATATATATCACATTTGCAAATGCCATGTTATTTAATAAGATTCAATTAAAAAATTGTATTTAGTGTTTTTTTTTTTGAAACTAGCATGTTTTTCTGATATTGAATGATATAAAAAATTAACATGGCCTTAGAGATATGATATTGACATGTTTTTATGTATAATACTACATTATAGATTTATAAAGGAAAACAATTTTGCCTCAATAAAATGAATTAAAGGGAATTGGAAACATTTAATCATGACAAATTTGGTGTTTAATAGAAAGGGAGACTCTCAAATTTGTATAATACTACATTATAGATTTATAAAGGAAAACAATTTTTCTTCAATAAAATGAATTAAAGGGAATTGGAAACATTTAGCCATGAAAATTTTGGTGTTTAATAGAAAGGGAGATTCTCGATCACTTGTTATATTTCATAATCATTTTATTTAATTCTCTTTGCCCATAATATATCTATCTATCTATCTATCTATACACACACACACACACACACACACACACACACACACTCACATGAAGAAGATGATGGTCAAAAAGTGACAATTGAGTGGCCAAGAATGCGCTAGTGTTCTAAAATATGTGCATAAGAATGCGCTAGTGTTCTAAAATATGTGCATCCCTGAATCATCACCGAGGCTACCAAATTAGTTTCAAGTATGCATTCTTAAGAATTCCTGCACATCGCTAAGATTATGTGCATGTTATAAGAATCCATACAATGCATATGTATTATTGTTGGGTATTTTTTTTTAAATCTCAAGGCTAGTCCATTTTAATTATTATTGGGCAAATTTAGGAGTGAAAATTGAGGAGATCTTGACAAACCATCACAGCTGACATGGTTATTAATTTCAATTGGTTCCCATAAGTATTTTGATTGAATTTGTTTTTTTTTTATTTCATAATTTGTTTAAATTATAAAAAATAAATAACTTTCCCTTTATTAAATTGTAGCATATATAAGAAAACTCAAATCCAACATCACCACATGAACACACACCAAAACCCAACCTAGATCTAACAAGCATGCAAATATAAACATTGAAATTGATGTAGGGTTGAGGTTTCTAAGAAACCTTGTATAGACTTAAGAAATACCAAAAATCCCTCACAAGTGTCACTAACCACATCCCTAAACACCATTATATATTCCATTGCAAATGCCCCATGCTGATTAACAAACATTTTTTATTAAAAAAATACAATGTATGAATGATATAATGATATAGGATGGGTCTATATAAATTATGCTGCTTAGTATTGCCTTTAATTATCAAACCCTTGTGAAGTGAAGTGTTGTGAAAAATATGTCTATCTCAGAACTTTATTTAAATTGAATAGTGTCATGTTATTCTAACTTTACCAGAAATCCAAATATGACTACAAGAAATAAAGAAGGCAAAAAAACATAATAAATGAAAAACAATTCTATAGTTTAAAGATCAACAACACTCATAGGTCAATAAACATCCATCTGGTATATCTGGCCTCCTTTTACACATAGGTCAACAAACATCCAATGTCATAGTCTAGCGAATGCTTTAACAATAGCATGCTTGAGAATCGAAGATATTCTCAAGCTGGTGATCACACAGAGTGCTGAAATATTTGCAACATAAAATTCCTAACATGTAACCTATAGAGTAGACATAACTTTTAAGTTCTACAGCAACAAGAGCTTTACAGCACAACATTTGTAAGTTCTACAGCAACAAGAGTACAAGTTGAGAGTACAAGTTCAAAACAAAGTTGAGAGTACAAGTTTGTCTATAGGAAGTTAATACCATTTGTACACTCTCTTTTCCTACTTCACTTTCTGGCCATGCTGGTGGTGTAGATATCTTTGCGATCAATCGACTGCAATATCTCTGACATTGTAATCGTCTTACAACACTTTGATTTTAATTTGGCGTGCTTTCAAAATGTCTAGCCATGGGCCCTCCGAAAGGTCAAGGTCGCCTTTACTCAACTCTACCTCCTCAAGACTCCTGAGGTTCTCCAATCCTTCGGCTATATTTTTCAGTGCCTTGCACCATCTGAGTCGGAAATACTTTAACATTGGCATTGCTGTATCCTGCAAAGACGGAAACTTCTTCAAACAGTCAAAATGGTCTATGATGAGCTCTTCGAGCTTGGGAAATGCCTTACATTTTCCAAACTCCTCTGGAAACTCAGTACACTCGTGATTGTATGACAAGTGTAGTTTTTTCAAATTAGGGATCAAGGCTAGTCCTTTATATACATTGCCCACGGAGTTATCGTCTTCTAACTCAAGCTCCATGAGGTTCTCAAGCCCAAATATCCATTCTGGGACCACACATTTACCTAAGCAAACTACCTGAAGGCGTTTCATGACTCCCATGTCATTAGGAAGAGCCAGGAAGTGTGGACTATTATTTTTGAAGGAGAGGGTCTGCATCTTTTTCATTTCCCCAAAAGTTCCGTCCTTGAGTTGAATTGTTCCCCCCTCGAGTTGAATAATATCTTCTGAAGAAAGACCGTTTTCTAATGATAGTTCTAGGTGTCGCAAAAGGATCAATCCTCTGAGATCTCTCACACGCAAGGCTTTAGCATCTGCGTCGGCGCGGGCAAGAGATAGAGTACCTTTCAGTGTCTGCAGATGGCCGAGCTTGGAAAGTCCCACAGGCAACCACTCCAACTTGTCGCAACTCTCCACATTCAGATATAGCATAAGTCTGTTCTTTCCTATCCCTGAATGCAGATTTGACAGTTTGAAACAATGACTAACATCGAGAAACTGGAGGCGCCCCAGACCACTCAAGTACTCTGGAAGTTCCGAGATGTTTGTTCTCGACAAATTCAGAAACTTCAGATGTTTTAATTTCCCAATAGATTTGGGCAATGAAGCGATGGCAGTGTAACTTAAATCTAACACTGTGAGATGTGCCATATTGTTAAAAAAACTCGCACTTATTGATTTAAGTTGTAAATTTTCAGATAACAATAAAGTGCGGAGTTCTGGACAGTCAATGGCCTCCTCGATTGCGAATATATTGTTTTTAATCAGCGAAATAATACGCAAGTCTTGCTGGCAATTCACTGGTAATGTTTCCAATTGTTCTCCGGGCTTTAACAAACACACAGTTTGTTTGACAAACTCAGAAACAGCTAAATCATGCAATAAATTATGAAATTTGCAACATTCTGCTCGCCCAACCCCACCAACTTGGATAATAAGGCGTCGATCAATAAGTTCGTCTATGTACAAACGTGCTAAGTTGTATACATGGCCAGAAACAAATCCTTGAGCAATCCATAAATGAAGTAAATATTCACATTTTATTTCAATATTTGTAGGAAAAACAGAGAAGTAAACAACACAAAGCTTCAGAACATCAGGCAGAGTCTCGTACACTCTTTTAAGCTGATGAGCATCAATTCCATCCCATCTTTCCTTTGAATCTTCAGCAGGCTCATTCACGGACGAGCATTCACATATTTCCTTTGAATTAGGTTCATCAGGAGAATTCACGGACGAGCATTCACATCTTTCCTTTGAATTAGGTTCATCAGGAGAATTCACGGACGAGCATCGACATGGAGGACAGAACCAACGTATTTGAATCTTAATAATTCTCTCATTTAACTTCTTAATCTTGCGGCCCATCCGATGGGCGTGGAAGATAGCGTTGCAAACGTCTCTACCCATCCGGAAGATCGCCTCGCAGACGTTGCTAGCTGCTCCACTTTCCTCCGCTATGTGAACAGTAGGGTACAGAAAATCCTCAAGTTTCTCAAGCTCGTCACAGAGAGACCTAAAATCATCTAGGAAACTTTTATTTTCGAAGAAATATTTAGCGAGAACTGAATTAAATTCTTCCATATGCGAAACAACACCAACTGTTTCTGCCATCTTTAATTTTCTTCTCTTTTGCTGCTCTTCATCTCAGTCTTCTCTGCCCTCCGATCTCTTCTCCTTCATCCATTCGACTCATTCTTGGGTTTTGACAGTGAACTCTGCGCTCAAGTCACATGGTAATTGGGAAGAAATAATCTTACCTGCACCGTAGATCTTAGCTTGACACAAGATGAAAAATTCCCGATCCATATATCATAGGTTCGTGTGGAATGCGAATTATAATTAATTCAATGAAAGATTAAAGAAAAAAGAGAACCTTGAAAATCAGTATGTACCAAATATCTTTGGAGCGGAGCAAAGCAAGTTAATTGTTTACTTTCCTTCATGCCCGTGATGCTGCAATCGAGATAAAGATTTGTTTAAGGCTCAAAGATATCGAGATAAAGAATTGCTCGCTCCATGATATGACGGTATGACGGTATGTGTGGACTGTGAATTATAATTATTCCAACGAAACATAGAAAAGAAAACAGAGAACCTTCAAAATAAAGAAAAAATAAGAAAAGAGAACCCTCAAAATAAAGAAAAAATAAAAAAGAGGACCTTGAAAATCAATGCCCACCATCTTTAGTACGGAACCCCACCATGTGTAATTTTCAGACGGCAACCCATTTGAGAATAAGAATACAGCCTGCTCGCTCCATGATATGACACTTTCAATATTCAACTTCCTCTTCGTTTTTCTTTCGCCTAGAGCCCATATCTTATTTCGTTTAGCCAAGAGCTCGAAAAGCCCAGAATAACTACCTTGGAATCAAAGCAAGAAATAACTACTTTCTTTTCTCCCGCTGACATCGCAAAAGAAAGCAATGGGCAAAGGCAGAAGACAAAGACAAGTTTTATTAAGTTTCATTCTCTGCCAGAGGAAGCCTCTGAGTTACAAATGGTATCAGAGCCAACCACGTTTTCAACCCAGGTATGATAAGAGACTTCTCTCTCTGTTATATGTTTATTGGTATAATAATTAATCTTGAAAGCCGTATCAAGAGTCTTGGGCCTTTGAAAGACAAGGTTTCCACTCTTGTGACTTTCTGAAAGCCATATCAGAAGTCTCAGGCCTTTGAAAGACAAGGTTTCCACTTGTGCGACTTTCCAAGTTCTTACTAGTTATTGCTTGAGCAGTTGGCCAGGAGCTTATTCGACATTCTTTCACTCCAGTGCGAAGAATTAGAATTAAACGCCCTGCTTTTTTGAGCAATAATAGTTCTTACTTTCACTATGGATAGATCTGTGTCTTTTCAAGATATTCAAAATACAGAAGAACTTAATACTTCTGGATCTTGCCATTCAGTTGAAGAGTCAACATTCTGTCTCATGATTCATTACATGCCCACTATAGAATCATTAGATCCACAACTCCAAGACATCTATAAAGGGATGAGACCACCAGGGACACCAAGATATGGTTTAGGATATATTGAACAATGCGACCAAGTCATCACAGACTGTCGTTTTAACAATCCTTTGCCTCCATCCCTCCAAAGGCCTTCTATTGAAGAAATCCATAAATTCCACTCTATTATGATGGGATGTTCCAAGAAGACCATTGAAGAAGCATGGATCAAGAAAATGCTATATTGGGATCTTTTCACCCATCCTGAATCTACTGAGTTCAACCTTTCTACTTCCGACCAAGAAAAAGTTTGTTTGTCCCAAGAATGATAAACATGCATTTCATAAAATAATCTCTGGATTTCTTTTTATGAATGGAAATTAAGAAAATCCCAAAATCCTATAGTCCAAATGATGGAAGGAGGAAAAGAAGGGTCTGCCCGCCATGAATGGAAAAACCTGGAAGGAAAAACTGTCAAATCCACAACAACCTTTCCTCCTTTTAAAGGCATCATTCTTGAAGACATTAATAGACAGGCCAAAGCTATACCCCTAATGTTAGCTGATGAAGCCACCCAACTCTCGGGTGTAGAAAAAGGAGTTTAGTCCATATCAGAACAAGTAAATTGGACTAATACTGCTCTTAGAGGTATGGCCACACATACATTTGTGACCAATGATTATGTTAGAAAATGGCATATTAGAGACCTGCAAGTCTCTACAAATACAATATCCTAATCAGTAAACTAGATAAATGACAGAGTTGTAGACATCTATGACCATGTTGGAAAAACACAGAACATAGTGATACAAAAAACTGAGGATTCTGCAAAAAATCATGAAGAACTGATGGAAGGACTAGGAGAAGCCTTCTCAGTCATCAGGAAAACTCTATTACAGATCAAGCAAAAAGACACTACTTCCAACAAACCAATTCCCCAATCTTTTATTCTCCCTCACTCTCCGATTTCTATTATTTCCCCTGTATATAAGGCCGAAGAAAAGTCTAGCGAAAAGAAATTCCCAATCCAGTTTCCAAAAGAAGAACCAAATTCTTCTTCTTCTTCTTCCAAAAACCCCAATCTATCTATGGTTTATGTCCAAAGACCTTCATATAAAAATATCCCACACCATATGAATAGGCCGCCTGCACCTGATCTTCTAGGAAAAGGAAAGATGCCTTAATCTCAATCATTTACAGAAGATTGGTTCCCTGAATGGAACATAGATGGTCTGTCAGTAGGGCAAGTCCGACAACTATTGGAAAAAATGTATGTCTCCTATAAAATCATGTGTATAAAAGGCAAAAGTGAGATAGAAGCATGCAAATCTTTGATCCAGTGTTTCACAGGGACGTTAAGCAAATGGTGGGAAGTCATCTCCTCACCTATTATGATAACAAAAATGGAAGCAAAGGTACTAAGAGATGAACAAGAAGATGTTGTCTATCATCTCAATGGAACTCCTTAGAACAATATGATAGGAGCCCTCACCACACTAATTCTGGAACATTAGTGTGGTACTGAAGAAGAATTGGCTGACAAGCACAAAATGATATTAATGAATATCAAATGCAGAAAAATGTCAGAATATGAGGAATTCCACAAAGAATGGACTCAAAGAATATTTGAGGTAAAAGACTGTTAGAATCTTTTATGGAAACAAGTATACCTTGTAGCAATCCCTAGCAAGTTTGTAGAATATCTCAAAATGCAAGAGGTTTTCAAATTACCTTATGAGATGTATACTTGGGGAGAAATTTATTCTTTTATCACTAAAGCCATAATTGGACTATGCATAAATATGAAAGTTCATAAGTCTATCCAAAAATTGTCACACCTACCTGATAACAAATCTATTTGTGAGAAATATGGCCTATACCTCATAGATCCCACCAGAATAAAGAAAAAGAAATTTAGGGCATTCAAAGAACAAAAACCTCCAAACCGAGGAAGATATAGACAAAAAAATCACTATTATGAGCCTGAGGACATTAAGCTGAAAACACATTCCAGTTAAACAAGGCAACAAGTTCAATGTTGGATTTGCGGAAAAATTGGACACATAGCAAGTTCTTGTCCAGAAGGGAAAAATTCAAGAATATCCAAAGGGAAAATCTCAAAACAAAGGGCCAAAGAAGCACATCAGAAGGCCAGTCTAGAAACAACACAACAACTAGCACATAGGGTTCACTGCAATAGATGTGGAGCAAATGACCACTTAACAAATCAATGCCCACATCATCCTTTTGTCAAAAGAGAAGAATTCCATCTACTTCATGAAGAATGTTGTTTTGAATCCACAGAGACTTCAGACTTTGAATTTAGCTCAGCTGATGAAGAAATTCTTCTAAATCATCATTGTAAGTGTAATAATCCGAATTTTTGTTCTTGCAAAGGTTCTTCTGAATCAGATTTGTATCCATCCCCCGAAGGCACAGAGAAAAAATAAAGATATGCATGTACCATAGCACTGAAGATCAAGATGCCCAAATGCTAGCTCAAATAGAAGCCTTGCTAGAAGGGGATCTGAAAAAATCTTTACTTGAATCCTTTTTGAAAACTATGACAGCAGGACAGAAGCAAAGCAATCCAGAATCTTCCCACAAAGCAGGGATTAAGTCGTTATTTCTAGAGGCTTCATTTGAAATAAATACCAGGTCTTTCATTAAGCACAACAAGGAAACCAAGTTGCAGCATCCTTCACTCACAGACTTGGCAAAAGAGGTATTTTATCTAAAGAAAGAAGTTGTTGAACTCAAGCTAAAGATGAAACAATATGAAGAGGTTTCTGAAGATTCATATAAAGTTGATTCATGGGAAAGGCAAGAAATAAAAGCCTTAAAAGACCAAGTGGAATCTCTTCCTCCACCACTAGAAGATATACCAATTGAATCAGAAAGACATCCCCATGACTCAACCCATTTGCAAGGACTAAATGCTATGAAAATATTGCCTATCCAATTTCAAAAGTATCAAGTCAAGATAAATCTAGAGATAAACACATAAATGTTTTATTTAAATGCTTTTCTTGATACTGGATCAAATATGAATCTCCTCAACAAAAATTTGATCCCTTGTAAATATTAGCACCCTAGCAATTATTCTACCATTGGACTAGGGAATGTTTCTACAGATTTTGATTTTGAAGTTCCTAAAGGTGTTTTATGGTTTGACCAGTATGCTTTAGGAATGAAGTTTCTCTTGGCAAATCTGCTTGTAGACTGTATTTTGGGAACTCCTTTTCTTGCTGCTATTGAACCTCATGGATCTGCCAGGACAGCTCAAGGCCACCCAGCCTATTCCATCATGATTCCAAGCATAACAAAAGGCTATCCACCTATTAAAAAGATACTTGCCTTCATTTCAAAGCCGCAATCAAATATTGTCTTTTGTTCAAGCCAACCTAAGAGTCTGGTCATTATCAATACATGGGATGATCTAAACAACATGCCAGTGATAGAACAAGTTGATGACAATCTTGACTGGGAAACTTATTCTCAAAACTGGGCTCCTCATTGGGAGTTAAGATGGTTTGAAGGAATTGAATTTGGTCTGCCTGGATTTTCTTCTAACACAAGCATTCATGTAATACCTCCTCAACATCTTATAGCCAGAATGCATCAAGATTCTACTCTTGCTGCTTGAGAAAAACTAATAGAAATGGGAGATATCACCAGAATAAGATCTACATTCAGAAGGTGGTTCTGTCAAAATTCTTAACAATGGCGAGAGACTCCAAATCATTCTTATTTTATGATAAATCGAATGAGAGCATTGCAGTCTTGGCCCCAGCAAGATCCTTCTCAGTTTTTTCATCAAATAAATTACCATCAGTATCAAGCCATGTGGGATCATATATGCTTATGGAGTGACTGGTATAAATATTATTATTGCATGATAAAGTTTTCTAGTCACTTTAGATCAAATACCAACCCTGAACCAGCCTGGCTTGAGACTTGGTGGAAAAAATTTGGGTTAAACCCAAGTGCAATACATCCATATGTATTGAATGTTGAACAAATGTTTCATCATTTAAATCTTTCAGATAATGTTCATCGGCTTAATCAGATCTCAAGCATTGGGTATATGACAAACTTCATAAATGAGAAGCATCCTTGGGTTGTCTGAACAAAGTATGTTCTCCAACAAGAAGAAGACAACAATGAAGATCCAATGATGTACAGGGAGGTCTATACTCAGCACTGGGACCCATATCGTTTCAATCACTTTTCTGATCAATTGGTGGAATAAAATGGTGGAACCCATCCACTTTCATGTCTTACTGGCCGACAGTGGTGCCAGTCCTTTCATGTCTTACTAGCCGACAGTGGTGTCAGTTGGTTTTTGTGGATTTCCGTCATAAATCTCCACTTTGTAATGTTTCAAATAAGAGTATCTTAGAAACCTAGAGCACTTCTCTAGCTTTTGGCATGGTTTGACCCGCATTTCTAAGATTCCTTAATACATGGAAAGTAGATTTGAAATTTGGTCGGAAGGTTCTTGCATGTTTTTTCCGCCAAATCTTAAAAGTAGATTTGATTCTACGCAAATAATAAAGTGTCTTGTCTAGTCTTTTCATAAGAATGATTCTCTTCTCCAAAAAATTGCATATAAGGAGGTGAGAGGTTCATTTGAGAGGAGTCAGTTAGTAGAGTCATTTTGAGTCTATAATTCCGAGTCTTCTAAGCTCCCTCTCTTTGATCTTTGTGTCTTTCTTATAGGTTGCTTTGATAAGCCTGCGTGATTCTGGCTCGGCCAACACGAACCTAAAGTGGCAGAATCATTTAGTTTCAGTCAGTCTGTGTGTCTATTGTGAGAGAAGAGCAATCTGTCCTCAAAGTCTATATATCCATCCATTCTGGCTCTTTTAATATAAATCAGCTTCCACATTTTATCTCTGAATATTGTCTATTATCTTGTCTCTGTATTATGCTCTATCTGTTTGCCTACTATTGCGATCGTCTGGAGTTCACTGGAAGATTATGCGAAAGTTCACTAGAAGGCATTGTGAAAGTTCACTGAGGAAGATTGTCGGAAGTTCACTTAGGTCCTGAATAACGTCTGTGGTAAGTCCCGCTAGGTAGGTGGCCACTAAGGGAAATTGGGACATTGGGTTGTTCAAAGGTTCATGCTGGGGTTTTCCTTGGGTTCACATAGGAGGTTTTATGGGTTCACATAGGTGATTTTCTGGGTTCACGCTAAGATCGCAAAAGAAAGTAGTCGGCAAAGGCAGAAGACAAAGACAAGTTTTATTCAAGCTTCATGCTCCGTTGGAGGAAGTCTCTGAGTTACAAATGGTATCAGAGGCAACCACGTTTTCAACCCGGGTATGATAACAAACTTTTCTCTCTATTATATGTTTATTGGTATAAGAATTAATTTTGAAAGCCGTATCAAGAGTCTCAAGCCTTTGAAAGACAAGGTTTCCACTCTTGCGACTTTCTGAAAGATGTATTAGAAGTCTCGGGCCTTTGAAAGACAAGGTTTCCACTTATGCGACTTTCCAAGTTCTGACTAGTTATTGCCTAAGCAGTTGGCCAAGAGCTTATTCAACATTCTTTTACTCCAGTGCAAAGAACTAGAATTAAACGCCCTGCTTTTCTGAGCAGTAATAGTTATTACTTTCACTATGGATAAATCTGTATCTTTTCGAGATATTCAAAATGCTGAAGAAGAGAGTACTTCGGGAAGAAATTCTAGAAGCAGTCTAAGCTCTATGTTTTTTGACAATAATATCCACTGTCTAAACCATGCAAGTATTGAAGCCATTGAGTCTCAACCACAAGCTGCGTGGAAATTACCCGCCATCTCTCCAAGCCAGGTCTATAATGACTTAAGTATGTTCCACCTTCGTGTTGTGTCCAGAGTCATTGTTAAAGAATCAGTTGGTCGTATATAGCAAAATAGTGATGTTAGCCAAACCATTTCTTTAATCAATGTTAAAGAAATCCAAGCTGAAGCAAAGAAACAAAAAACAAACTATCTACATTTTGGTTGTATACGTATCGGAATCAATCCTTTAGTACACAAAGGGATAGATGCTTATTCTCTATGTATTGTCTGAGATATGACACATAATAAGTTCATTGATTCCTTAATATGAGGCATTATTACTCCTTTATCCAATGGCCCTGTATATTTTGATTGTTTTCCAAACTTCTCTGTATATACCTTTGATGAAAACCTTGCAGATATTCTTAAACTCTAGATCCGTACCACTAGATTTGATATGTGCCATACTAGGACAAACATTTCCATCCAAACTAAAGGATGTTTTCGGCATACAAACACTCTGTATCCTGCAGTAATGAATTCTCCCAGTCAAACATCCAAATCTACTACCCTGGTTATTATTGAACCTCTGAATCAAAAAATGGAACATTAGATTATTCAAAGGGAAAATCTCTCTTTTCTCGCAAATTGGGTCATTGACACTCCTCGAGTTCCAGTACCACAATCTATAACTTCTGCAAACATCCAAGAATCCTCTTCCTCTGCAATCATCTCTTTCCCTACTCCTCAACGTTCATACCTCAAACATGACCACCCTTTTGTTTCTTCTATATCAACTCCACCCTTATGTTTTCATCCCTCTCTCCAACCCCTTGCTTCCTCATTAGGACAAGTATCTTACTCTGTTCAATGTTTAGATTGTGCTAAATTAATAACACTCTCAACACTACCCACACACACAGAGAATGAACAGATCCATCTTGAACATAGACATCATAATACTAGGATGAATCTTCCTCCTACAAGCTCTACAACAAAAGAGCATTGTCCCCATCCACAATGTTCTAACTTTCCTTTTCCACATGAACCCCACATTCTTGTTATAACATAATCTTATCCTCTTGATATTTCTCAAAGATATGCTGTGAATAATATCCCAAATGACATCAAGAGACCAACAATACTAGAAATAAGAAAGTTCCTTTCATTAATGAGTGGGTGCCAGAAACAATTGGTAAAATAAGAATGGATGAAAGCTATGTTGAATTGGGATCTGTTTACCCATCTTGATGTTGAAAGATTCTCCAAATCTATCTCAGACAAAGAAAAATTGGCCTTATCAATAGATTGGCAAGAATATATGACCAAGAACAATGTTTGGATTTCATTTTATGAATGAAAAACCCAACAACAAATTCTTGCTGCTTTTCAAAAAAGGTCAACGACCCTAAAATCTTCTTATACCCCCGCTTTGTGCCCTCTACTAGTCACCTCGGTTTCTTGACCTGTACAGACTATTTCCATCTTTGACTTAGGGAAAGAAATTGGAAATCTTAAGAAGGAAAACAAGGCACAAACATAGCAAGAAGGTCAGGGCATAGAATAACAAATCAAGGTTACAAAGATCCTCACCATTCATCATCAAAAGTTCCATGTCCTCTTAGATATCAAGATCAAAGGAAAATTATTCAAACTCAAGAATTTGTTAGACACAGGGTCTGACCTAAACCTTTTGAATAAATATATCATTCCCATCCAATTTTGGCATAAGACACAAATGTGTGCTATTGGATTAGGAAATTTGCCAACACAGATCTTCTATGAAGTCCCTGAGGCAATTCTATGTTTCAAGCATCATTGTCTATCTTTAAAATTTCTTCTTACAAACATTCATGTACTCTGTATTCTCGGAACTACCTTTTTTGTTGCAGTTGAGCCTCATGGTTCTACAAAATTGTCAAATGGAACCTCTGGGTATTATATCAGCATTCCCTCACCAACAAAAGGATCAAAAATCTATGTCCAACAACTTCCTTTTGTATCTCCCCCCAGGATTTCTTCTCTGGTTTACACAGTCCAGAGTAAGACACTCAAGATAGAGGAATTGAAAAATAAGCAGTCTGAGTTAAGGATTATTGATCAACTTAACCAAAGTCAAATACAACAAAAGATTCTAGAGCTGAAAAAAGAATTTGAAGATCAAATATGCTCTGAAAATCCAACTACTTTCTGGCATCAGAAAAAACATGAAGTCACACTTCCATATAAAGATGCCTATGAGGGAAAAACTTACAAAAGCAGAGCCATCCCAATGAATTCTGAATATCAAAGGCTATGTATAGAAGAAGTCAAAAGCTTACTTCACAAAGGACTTATCAGAGAATCCATTAGTCCATGGAATTGTTATGGATTCTATGTTAATAAACATTCTGAACAACTCCGAGGAATTCCCAGATTAGTGGTAAATTATAAACCACTAAATAAAATATTGGTTGATGATACCTATCCTATTTCAAACAAAACAAGTTTGGTAACTAGGATTGCTGGAGCAAAGATTTTTTCTAAATTTGACTTGAAATCAGGATTCTAGCAAGTGGCAGTTAAAGAGGAAGACAAATTCAAAACATCTTTTAGTGTTCCGGTAGGACATTATGAATGGAATGTCATGCCCTTTGGTTTAAAAAATGCTCCAACAAAATTTCAAAGAGTTATGGATAACACTTTGAAACCTTATTTCGACTGGCTTATTGTTTATATTGATGACATACTTGTATTTTCTTCCTCTGTTGAGCAACATTTCAAACATCTTAGGAAATTCATGCAAGTTGTCAAAGAAGTAGGACTGGTTTTCTCAAAGAAAAAACTTGAACTTTTCAAAACTGAAGTCAAGTATCTTGGCCATATCATTCGGAATGGTGAATTAACCTTACAAACCCATGCCGTTGAATTTGCTGATAAGTTTCTAGATAATATTACTGACAAAGTCCAACTCCAAATATTTCTTGGAAGCTTAAATTATATTAGTCATTTTTATAAAGGATGTGCTCAGGATTGTAAACTATTGAATGACAGGTTAAAGAAAGATCCAACGCCATGGACAGAAGCACATTCACAAGTTGTCAGAAATATTAAGTCCAAAGCCATGACACTCCCATTGCTTTATATCTCTAACGATGATCTTCCTAAAATTGTTGAAACAGATGCTAGCAATCTTGGTTGGGGAGTCGTCCTTAAGCAAGTCAGAAAACAAGAGGGTAAGAAAAGGGAAGAAATAGTTCAATTTGCTTTCGGTCTCTGGCAAGCTAGTGAAAAGAATTATTTTGCCTTAGATAAAGAAATAAAAGAAGCTCTAAATGCTATCCATAAGTTTGAAATATTTCTTATATATAAGAAATTTCTGCTAAGAACTGATGCTGCAGCTATGAATAAAGTTCTTAACAAAGAGATAAAAACTCCCAGTGATGCCAAGTTTGTGTTGGCAGCAATAATGTAATTTATATTGTTTATAAGCTGCCTACATAGGGTCTCTAAATTTGCATTACTCGTCATGAGCAACGACACTTATCACTTGTTGCTTTTTACATACCTTCCTTTCGATTTTTGTTTTCATGACTGTAAGCATGAAAACTCACAGTTGTAATTCGCACTTGGCTTCGATTTTTTATCAAAGGATAACTGTTCATATGATCTATTGTCGAATTGTCTTATTTCGCTATGAACATAATTGTTTCCCTAGTTTACAACTCCTTGGCCCTAAACATGCTTTGGTTACATAAGTTAAAAAACCTCCACTCATTAATAGTCGATTAATAGTAATGGGGTTTTGATTCATAATTTTTTGATTCAATTTTTATTTGATGCATTTACCTTGTAATCAAGTCATGAATGTGTGCGCTCTATGGCATTCAAGTGCTTACATCCTTACACTACCCATATCCCAAGGTATCATATGAGGTACAACATGATATTATTGCTTTGTATGGCCTCGGGCTTCACGATCTCATTCCCACGCATGGTGATTAACGCTTCTCCCTACCATTTCGAACTGTCTTTGCATTATGTTGAGGAAACTCAGGACTATAGCTCTGTGTTTTTCTTATCAAACCCTACCTCCGACTTTTGTGTTGATTCCCTTATGTTCACCATGGATCCAGTGGTAAGGATTGAGCCCAATGGCATCCAAACCTTGTTATCTTATGACAACGCCAGAGACGATTTAGAAAGGAACAATTGGCGGTTGTTCATTGAAAAGTTTAAGTGTTTCAATATGAGAGTTGCCCAAGAGTTCGCATTATGGCTGCAGAGCAAAGATTGGTCTGTGCAGTTGGAAGTAACTGAAGACTTCTTAAAGCTAACCCCGTAATTGCCTCCCAGAGACACGTTTTTGCGTGAGCGATTATGAGCAAATGGTTTTGAATTAGATCAAACCCTTGAAAACCCAGAACTGAAATGAGCCCTTTTACCTTCATCATGGGAGGTTTCCCCAGAAATTGGATCATTACAGAGATATAGCTCGTCCTTTAGAGGTCAAATCTCAGATTTTTTCTGTGGCTGAAGGGAGCGTTTTGGTCTGTTTGCAAGTGTTGAAACATTTGTGACTTCTCCAGGTCTGTGCATTAGCATCCCACAACACCCCTCTCACCCGTCCAACCATGTGTCTCAGCCTCCCACTGTGAACCCTTAATCAATCCAAAGGATATTCAACCAGTCTACCAGTAAGTTATACATGTACAGGACATGTGATATTTAAAAGAAAAAACGTATAAGCAGCTACATCCATCATGATTCGATTTGATTTCATGATGGGAGGTATGATTTTATTTAATTTTAGCATGATTTGGTCACTCTTAAGTTATGATATACGATTTGATTCAATAAACTATTTTTCTGATTAAGATTAGTTTGTTTTGATTGCATTGGATATTACAACTAGCTACAGATTCTGTAGCTAGTTAGAAAATTTCAAATTACTTGTTTTGATAACTAAAAATACATCTGAAATATTTTTATTTTTATTTGTTTTCAAGAACCCATGATTTCTAAGGAGATTTGAATCATTGTTGGCATCTCTCAGCCATACTATCTTTATGTTTTTTAGTTAATAGATTAGGCTGTTAGTTTTTGGTATCAAGTAAAATCTGGGAGGTTGCATCCCCCACATTTTTTGGAACAGATTGGATGTTATCAACAGGAAACATTTTGTTCCTGGAACCTATATAAGTATGTTATTTTGAAAACTTGAAATCATCTCTGCCTGGGGAAAAAATTATGGATTTCTGATTTACAGACTTGAATAGAAGATGATATTTGCACAGCTTTAGCTTTTATATATCGTGTTTTTATTCAAGTTGTGATCGTTTCGATTTGTAATTAGATTGTGATTACTTTAGCTATCATGGTTTATTGTAGATTGGTATGATAAAATTGATATGATATCCATGTTTTATGTCCCATATTTAACATACAGTAATGATTCTGTTCAAACTTGAGATTAGAAGATTCATCTTCTTTATTCATTGAACATTTATACACAAGTTTTCACAGCAAGATTTATCTCAATGTGGCCACTTGTGAAATTATAAGATTGTTGTTACTATATCTCTTATATGTTCTATCATTCGGATTCAATCATTACTACTTCGCGTTTACAAGAAGCATTTGTGAGATCTGTTGCAGGTTTGCCTCATCAGACAGCGAGATTGGATGCTATACATAGGACGAATAGGAGATGTGATTACAGGTCAGTTTGTTAATTTTATTTCATTAGTTTAATTACTACAGAAATTTCCTGCAGTATGAACATATTCTACTGTTTGTTATGTCTGTTTTCAATTAGGCAATTTGTTATTTCATTTCTTTTTTATAAACATTAATAAAAATATAAATCAAAAAGATTGAATGATAGCTTTGTTGTTGTTTTAATAAACCAATCCATATTCAATTTTTGCAGATTTAGATTAAAATTTGCATTTTGTAAATGTTATATATATAATAGAAATGAAGTCATTTGTATATATTATACATATAATAAGTAGGATTAGGTTATAAATATTAGTTAGTAAACTGTAAATATATATTAGATCTGTATATAGTTTTCAGCGAGTGTTATTCATCAAGTTATTTTATCTTTTTTAGTTTTGTTTTTCGCTTTCTTTAGGACTTAGATCAGCCAACGGAGCTGCTAAACCTGTCAGAGTGGATTAATCCAAACGGCTTGGGTTAATTAGACAACCCCGGACCGGATTCACTCCTCCAGTTGACGAGCGGTCAATTTCGCCCGTCAACAGTTTGCTAGGTGGCAAACCCTGTTTAGCAATTTTGATTTTTCCATAGAACATATTAAAGGCACAACAAATTGTATCCCAAACTTTTTAAGCAGAGAACACCTTCAGCAGGTCTCTATGATTATCTCTGTCCAATTGAGAAATGGATCTGAAATCCTAACAACTATTCTAGATACATTGAGTTGGGAACAATACTCATCAAACTAGAAACCTCATTGGGAATTAAGAAGTACAAAGTTGATATCTCCCACAAATCAATTACATTGTTCAAGACTAGTTCCAGAAGTTCGCAACAGGAAAAGTTCTAATGTTTTAATTCCTGTCATTTCGAGAGCTTCACAAAACATTGTTGAAGCACAAGATGCTCTCTCCAGTATTTTTCATGACATAGATCTCATTTGGGATATCAAGAATAACCAAGGTTTTAACCAACAATACTTTTGCCTCCAAAGACCTAGATTACTATGCCATTGGCCAAAAAGAAATCAATCCTTATACTTCCCTGGCAGTGACTATGACTATTCTCATTACAAGACATTATGGTGGGATTTCATACAGTAAGAAGATTTCTTTACACTTATCAAATTTGGAAATGTAAACACTGCCACAGCAGGAAGACCTCCAAGTTGGCTTGTAGATTGGTGGAAAGATTTTGGTCTTAATAAAAGTGCAGTAGACCCAACAACTTTATCTTCTATATGCAACTTTTTATCTCCTCTGCAATATGTTCAAATCCTTTTCCAGAATGGACCAAATGATGGGGAAATCTTGTGTCATTTCATCTTCAACCATCTTCAATGGGAAACTAAGGCTAAAACCAGTGTACAAATGATAAATGACCAACCTTTTATCATTCGGAAAATCTACAGCAAAATGTGGGACACTCTCAATTATGAAGAAAGATTCCATACCCACATCGAAAATGATTAAGTCATGTCTATTCATGTCTTAATAGCCGACAGTGGTGTCAGTCGTATTTCGTAGGTTTTCGTTATAAATTCCACTTTGTATATAATGATGTTTTAAATAAAATATCTTAGAAACCTAGAGCACTTCTCTAGATTTTGGCGTGGTTTGACCCGCATTTCTAAGATTCCTTAAGTATGAGGAAAGTAGATTTGAAATTTGGTCGGAAGGTTCTTGCATGTTCTCACCGCCAAATCTTAAAAGTAGATTTGATTCTAAGCAAATAATAAAGTGTCTTATCTAGTATTTTCATGAGAATGATTCTCTTCTCCAAAAATTTGTATACAAGGAGATGAGAGGTTCATTTGAAGGAGTGAGTTTTTGGAGTCGATTTGAATATGTAAGTCTGAGTCTTCTAAGCTCCCTCTCTTTGAGCTTTGGGTCTTTCTGATAGGTTGCTTTGATAAGCCTGTGTGATTCTGGCTCAGCCAACACTAACCTAAAGTGGCAGAAGCATTTAGTTTCAGTCTGTATGACTGTCTGTTGAGAGAAAGAACAATATGTGCTCAAATTCTATATATCTATGCCATTCTGGCTCTTTTAATATAAATCAGCTTCTGCATATTATCTCTAAAAATTGTTTATTATCTTGTCTCTGTATTATGCTCTATCTGTTTGCCTACTATTGCAATTGTCTGGAGTTCAAGGTTATGCGAAAGTTCACTAGAAATCTTTGTGAAAGTTGACTGAGGGGATTACCAGAAGTTCACTTAGGTCCTGAAGAGCGTCTATAGTAAGTCCCGCTAGGCAGGTGGCCGCTAAGGGCAATTTTGGGCATTGGGTTGTTCGAAGGTTCATGTTGAGATCTTTCTTGGGTTCACATAGGAGGTTTTCTGGGTTCACATARGTGATTTTTTGGGTTCATGCTGAGATCACAAAAGGAAGCAGTCAGGAAAGGCAAGAGACAAAGACAAGTTTTATTCAAGCTTCATTCTCCGTCGGAGGAAGCCTCTGAGTTACAAATGGTATCAGAGCCTTTGCCTTTTAACAAAGGTATGTTGAAATGAAATCACAGATTAACTACTTTTAACAATTAACTATTTTTAACAATGGAATTTAAAATAAACTATGTATGTTATGGTTATGTAGTAAATTGAAAAGAAACCTGATAATAGCTTAAACTTTAACAGGACAACAGACTAAGGGAGGTCAATTAGATTTTGAGGTTGGTTTCCATGTTGTTAAATTTGTGGTATAATTTGTCAATGCGGGAATTAGTAGAATCCATCTGAGATGTGAGATGGAGATATGGGCTTGATTGATGGAAGTTTAGAGTTCTTGGTTGCGAGTGGTGGCCATTTGGAGAGGGGAAGTGTGGGTAAGGAAAAAAAATGGGTACTACTCGACTACCCAGGTATGAGAGAGTATCTTCTCGAGTGTTGTTCTCAGTGGCATTATAGTAGTCACGCGACCGATTGGTTTATCTATGGAGGGCTTCAAGAGATCTAAGTCGATCTGTATATAGGTGATGTCTTATGCGCTATCACTTGAAGGGGTACCAACAAGGGTTACAAGGGTGACCAATAAATGTGTGCTTAAATACCACTTGTATTTCCTGCGTGTATGAATTCATAACCACAAGTTTATGCACGTAACGATAGATCTTTGTAGCTTAAAGACGCCAGAATATGTCTCTACCGTGGAAAAATTTAACCCACAATTTTATGCCAAGGAAGGTGCTTTGATACCACTTGTAGTATTCCAGATATAAATCAGTATGTAGAACAAAAATAATTAGCTAGAAATTGCAGAGAAACAATGATATAACCATAACGATGCCATAATAATACTAGAATAACACCAAAAAGAACACTTTGATTATTGAGAGAAATGTTCACTTGCCTTTTCGATGGGGAGACCTCTAACAGAGTAGAGCTCTATTACAATAATATCCAAGATAAAACTTTTCATACCTTCTATTCCTATTTATACTAAATCTATCTATCCAAAAGAACAATCTAGAGGAAGATCCTTCTAGAAGGGAAAGTTTCTATTAGGTCTTCTTACATTTGACTTATTCCTCCTTATTGCTAGGCCTTATTAATATTGACCTTTATTACATGGAAATATATTATTCTATCCACTTGAGGGGTTAGGTAGGTTAGGTCTCTAACAATGTTCCTATGTGATATCAGGTTGGAGAGTCTATATGTTGAAAGGTTAATGAGCCTATCATTGTACATTGTAACCACACTCATGATATTAATAAAATGCATTATTTTTGCAGACCAAAGAGTATGGGGGGCTAGGACTCCATGAGAGATAAAGAGGGTTAGGGCTTATGGGAAAGGAGCTAAGTTAAGGGGGCCTAAGCCAAGGAATATAGTAATATTTTCCTAAGTTCTAAATCATTGTTTTTATTATTTTTTATCCTAAGTGCCTAAAGGTCAAATTAATTTTCAAGTGAAGGGAAAAGGGGTCCTTATATGCCACTTGTCAAGTTTAAACCATCCATACAAAGTTTGTACAGAGTGAGAAAGTTGATTATATTGTACCTATCCAATGATTATGGTTGTGATGACATGTGGGGTGTGAGATAAGGAACCAATATAACCTTGTTACCTTGTGAACCTTGAGAATACTAGGTGGATTTGGGTGAACATTTTTCCTTGGGTTGTCTCGGGAAAGGTTGGAGCCCTGGAGGGAGAATTTTCTAGGATAGGTTCTGTGTGTGTGAGGTCCGGAGGGTTCCTAGAGACTTTATTATAGAAGATGGAGTTCTTAGAGCTTTACTTTCTCATCCTTGAAAGGTCTACAACAAGTTGGTGCTTTTACAAAAGATAAGTCCCATGTTTATGTGTGTTTTTTATGGCTGTGTATAATGTTACAAAAGATAAGTGTCATGTTTATATGTGTTTTTTATCACTGTGTATAATGTGTATTTATTGTTCTTGAACCAATTAAACATTACGGTTGTGTATATATTATGATTGTGTATAATGTGTATTTACCACTAGAATTTTATAAATATTCTACATGTATAATTGTGTAAATATCTATGTTAGTATGTATAAATTTTTAAATTAACTTTATATACAAATTTATATAAAGTAAAATTCAAATATATTATTTTAAAATTAAAAATCATTTTAAATATAAAATAAAATTCAAATATATTGTTTTAAAATTAAAAATCAGGAGCAAAAATATTCTAATAATGAAAAATAGCTACATTCCTTGTCAAAATATCTCCTTTAAAATTTTAATTTATATAAATAAAATTTAAACTTAAAAAAAAATACAATAAAATTTAAACTTAAAAAAATACACATCCTTTACATTTACATTTATATAATTAAAATATATATTTTAACTTTTAAAAAATAGGAAGTGAGATTAACTTAGCTAATCGGGAACTCTAAACATGCTTAAATGTTGAGTAATCTTTACCTTTATTACCTTCTATTTACAACATTCTATTTCAATATTTGTAGGAGAAACAGAGAAGTAAACAACACAAAGCTTCAGAACATCAGGCAGAGTCTCGTACACTCTTTTAAGCATCAATTCCATCCCATGTTTCCTTTGAATCTTCAACAGGCTCATTCACGGACGAGCATTCACATCTTTCCTTTGAATTAGGTTCATCAGGAGAATTCACGGACGAGCATCGACATGGAGGACAGAACCAACGTATTTGAATCTTCGTAATTCTCTCATTTAACTTCTTAATCTTGCGGCCCATCCGATGGGCGTGGAAGATAGCGTTGCAAACGTCGCTACCCATCCGGAAGATCGCCTCGCAGACGTTGCTAGCTGCTCCACTTTCCTCCGCTATGTGAACAGTAGGGTACAGAAAATCCTCTAGTTTCTCAAGCTCGTCATAGAGAGACCTATAATCATCTAGGAAACTTTTATTTTCGAAGAAATATTTAGCGAGAACTGAATTAAATTCTTCTATATGCGAAACAACAACAACTATTTCTGTCATCTTTAATTTTCTTCTCTTTTGCTGCTATTCATCTCAGTCTTCTCTGCCCTCCGATCTCTTCTCCTTCATCCATTCGACTCATTCTTGGGTTTTGACAGTGAACTCTGCGCTCAAGTCACATGGTAATTGGGAAGAAATAATCTTACCTGCACCGTAGATCTTAGCTTGACACACAAGATGAAAAATTCCCGATCCATATATCACAGGTTCGTGTGGAATGCGAATTATAATTAATTCAATGAAAGATTAAAGAAAAAAGAGAACCTTGAAAATCAGTATGTGCCGAATATCTTTGGAGCTGAGCAAAGCAAGTTAATTGTTTACTTTCCTCCATGCCCGTGATGCTGCCGCGCGAATCTGCAATCGAGATAAAGATATGTTTAAGGCTCAAAGATATCGAGATAAAGAATTGCTCGTTCCATGATATGACGGTATGTGTGGACTGTGAATTATAATTATTCCAACGAAACATAGAAAAGAAAACAGAGAACCTTGAAAATAAAGAAAAAATTAAAAAAGAGAACCTTCAAAATAAAGAAAAAATAAAAAAGAGGACCTTAAAAATCAAATGCGCACCATCTTTAGTACGGAACCCCACCATATGTGATTTTCAGACGGCAACCCATTCGGGAATAACAATTGACCTTGCTCGCTCCATGATATGACACTTTCAATTTTCAACTTTCTTTTCGGTTTTTTTTGGCAGAAAATCTATATCTTGTTATACCTGCCGATAGGGGGCATGGTATATAGCTTTGAGTTAGGCTTGATTTTCTATTAGTTCATGGTTGACCATAAAATATACATCCTTTTATCTAAAGTTTTAAAAAATAATTATTTATTTTAATTTTTAAATCTCATTTGTGTGATCTCTTATTGGCCAAAAATTTTGAAGTCTTATTGTTGCCTTCACTTCCCCCAATGTAATTGTAATAAATATTTCTTTTTTTTATATATATATTGTCAAACACTGGGGGCCATCTTGTTAAATAAATAATAACCCTTTCTTTTTTGGCATGGATATGTATTTTTTTTTATTCACATTTAATGGGCACCTTTTTCCTAGGCACATTTAAATAAAATAAAATAATATTTTGTAGGTAGGATTCGAATAGATGACAATTGTACTTTTTCTTTCACAATTATTTGAGTGTTAAAGTTAAAATAAAATGTTTCATTAAAAAAAGCTTACTATTAACAAAATAAATATTTATAACCTCACTTTAAATAAAGAAAAATAAATAAATTTAAAGTTTGAATAATCTACAAATTTCATATTTTTACTACAAATTTATTTAAATAACATTTTCATTTTATATTCATATCTTACTGTGTGAATATAATTGTAGATACTATTAGCAATATATTATCTATACTATTTTTAAAACATTTTAATTTCTTACTATGAATTACTTTCTTGCATTGTTTTCATGTATTCAGACTTCAGCAGGTATTTGCTACCATGTAGTCTTGTTTCGTGTAGCCAAGAGCTCGAAAAGCACGGAATAACTACCTTGGAATCAAAGCAAGAAATAACTACTTTCTTTCCACTTGAACGTCGAGGGTCAACTTTGCCTTTTAACAAAGGTATGTTGAAATGAAATCACGGATTAACTACTTTTAACAATTAACTATTTTTAACAATGGAATTTAAAATAAACTATCTATGTTATGGTTATCTAGTAAATTGAAAAGAAACTTAATAATAGTTTAAAATTTAACATGACAAAGATTCAGTGAGGTCAATTGGGTTGTGAGGTTGTCTTCCATGTTGTTAAATTTGTGTTATAATTTGTTAATGTGGGAATGGGTAGAATCTATGTGAGATGTGAGATGGAGATATGGGCTTGATTGATGGAAGTTTAGAGTTCTTGGCTGCTAGTGGTGGCCATTTGGAGAGGGGAAGTGTGGGTAAGGAAAACAAATGGGTACTACCCGACAACCCAGGTACGAGAGAGTATCTTCCCGAGTGTTTTTCTCAGTGGCACAATAACAGTCAGGCGACCAATTGGTTTATCTATGGAGGGCTTCAGGAGATCTAGGCTGATCTGTATACAGGTGATGTCTGATGCGCTACCACTCGAAGGGATACCAACAAGGGTGACCAACAAATGTGTTCTTAAATACCACTTGTATTTCCTGCGTGTATGAATCCATAACCACAAGTTTATGCGCGTAACAACATATCTTTACAGCTTAAAGACGCCAGAATAAGTCTCTACCCTGAAAAAATTTAACCCACAATTTTATGCCAAGGAAGGTGCTTTGATACCACTTTTAGTATTCCATATATAAATCAGTATGCAAAACAAAAATAATTAGCTAGAAATTGCAGAGAAACATTGATATAACCAGAACGATGCCATAACAATACCAGAATAATACTAGAATAACACCAGAAAGAACACTTTGATTATTGAGAGAAATGTTCACTTGCCTCTTCGAGGGGGCAACCTCTAGCAGAGTAGAGCTCTATTACAATAATATCCAAGACAAAACTTCTCATACCCTCTATTCCTATTTATATTAAATCTATCTATCCAAAAGAACAATCTAGAGGAAGATCCTTCTACATTTGATTTATTCCTCCTTATTGCTAGGCCCTATTAATATTAACCTTTATTACATGGAAATATATTATTCTATCCACTTGGGGGGTTAGGTAGGTTAGGTCTCTAACAATGTTCCTATGTGATATCAGGTTGGAGACCCTATATGTTGAAAGGTTAATGAGCCTAGCATTGTACATTGTAACCACACTCATGATATTAATAAAATGCATTATTGTTGCAGACCAAAGAGTATGGGGGGCTAGGACTCCATGAGATATAAAGAGGGTTATGGCTTATGGGAAAGGAGCTAAGTCAAGGGGGCCTAAGCCAAGGAATATAGTAATATTTTCCTAAGTTCTAAATCATTGTTTTTATTATTTTTTATCCTAAGTGCCTAAAGGTCAAATTAATTTTCAAGTGAAGGGAAAAGGGGTCCTTATATGCCGCTTGTCAAGTTTAAACCATCCATATAAAGTTTGTACTGAGTGAGAAAGTCGATTGTATTGTACCTATCCAATGATTATGGTTGTGATGACATGTGGGGTGTGAGATAATGAACCAATATAACCTTGTTTCCTTGTGAACCTTGAGAATACTAGGTGGATTTGAGTGAACATTTTTCCTTGGGTTGTCTCGGGGAAGGTTGGAGCCCTGGAGGGAGAATTTTCTAGGATAGGTTCTGTGTGTGTGAGGTCCGGAGGGTTCCTAGAGACTTTATTATAGAAAATGGAGTTCTTAGAGCCATAAAGCTCTGAGACTTCTTGGCCGACATGTAATGGATTCCTGGAAGGGAAGTTGGACAACCTGAGGGACTACGAAGGAGAGAAGGGGTTACACTTCATTGGGTTGTAAAAGGATGACAACCCAGTCATGAATTTGTGGATTTTTACTTTCTCATCCTTGAAAGGTCTACAACAAGTTGTGCTTTTACAAAAGATAAGTGCCATGTTTATATGTGTTTTTTATCGCTGTGTATAATGTTACAAAAAATAAGTGCCATGTTTATATGTGTTTTTTATGGCTACCTATAATGTGTATTTATTGTTGTTGCACCAATTAATTATTATGGCTGTGTATACATTATGGTTGTGTATAATGTGTATTTACCACTAGAAATTTATAAATATTCTCGATGTATAATTGTGTAAATATCTATATTAGTATGCATAAATTTTTGAGTTAACTTTATATACAAATATAAAGTAAAATTCAAATATATTGTTTTAAAATTAAAAATAATTTTAAATATAAAGTAAAATTCAAATATATTGTTTTAAAATTAAAAATAATTTTAAATATAAAATAAAATTCAAATATATTGTTTTAAAATTAAAAATCACTATCAAAAATATTCTAGATACCTTCATTGTCAAAATATCTCCTTTAAAATTTCAATTTATATAAATAAAATTTAAACTTAAAGAAAAATACACATCCTTCACATTTATATAATTAAAAAATATATTTTAACTTTTAAAAAATAGAAATAGGAAATGAGATTTAACTTAGCTAACTCTACACATGCTTAAATGTTGAGTAATCTTTACCTTTATTACCTTCTATTTACAAATAAACCTTCCTCATAATTGTGATATGCAAAGTGGGACTATCTTTTGTGGAAAGTTTTATTCCAACAAAACAAACGTTCCATAGAGAGTTGAAAACTGCAGAATACAACTTTCTCCATAGATACTTGAAAACTGCAAAATACATCTTTCTCCCTAGAAAATATGAATACAAGCATAACGTTATACAATTTTCCCACTTCAAATATACATAAACACGCACGAARTGCGCCATCATTTGCTGTCAATTTAATCCAGAATTGCAATATCTCCAGTGACAATGGCATCAATTACACTTTGATCGCGCGGCGCCGSTATGATTTTAATTTGGCGGGCTTTCAAAATTTGTAGCCATTGGCCTTTCCAAAGGTCTTGTGCTTTCTGGGGGTCAACAAGGAACTCTACCTCTTCAAGACTCCTTAGGTTCTCTATTCCTTCGATCATATTTTTCAATTTGTCACACCATCTGAGTCGGAAATACTTTAACATTGGCATTGCTCTAGGATTCAACAACGGAAACTTTTCCAAACTGTTAAAACGCTCTATGATGAACTCTTCCAGCTTTGGAAACGCCATACGTTCTCCAAACTGCTTTTCAAGCCCAAATATCCATTTCGGGACCACACATTTACTCAGACGAGCCGTTTCAAGGCCTTCCACGACTTCCGTGTCCTTGGCAGATGGAACGGATAGTCTCCCCTATTCATTATGCAGAGGGTCCGCAACTTTTTCATGCCACCAAAAATTCCCTCCTTCTGTTGAATAAATATACCTTCTTCTGATGATCGAGCAGTCAAATAATTGATCTGTAATGATATGTGTTGCAGAAGGATCAATCCTTTGATATCTCTCAATTGCAAG
>JASDQU011104692.1:6929-17536 GCA_032191745.1 Picea mariana
CATTCTCAGTCCCAAGCTATTTCCTTTGAACTCTCGTAGGCTTGAAGCCGTTTGTAACATGTAACTAAAAACTGTATCTTAAAGGATAAAGGCTGACGCGAATCCTTCGTTGTCATTCAGCTGAACTTATCTTTAAGGCTGACGCGAATCCTTCGTCCTCATTCAGGTTAACTTATAGTGTCGCACTGCTTAATGATTTCTAAAATTTCACAAACCTGAATTTTGTCAAAATGTTGTCCTTAAAATATCTAACGACGATGTCGAATACTTTTGTTTCGACATTCACTGGTAAAATATAGTTGATGAGTAATTGAAATAATTTATCTACAATCTTCACGCATCATACCACCACCAGCACCACTAAGAGGCAAAAATACCGTACAACGCCCATAGCCCAAAAAATCCGTACAACGCTTTTGGTTTTCATATCTATACATTACTGAATCTTATACAAATACATTACTGAATCTTATACAAAGTATTTTTGTGACTTAATCTTTATATGAATTAACAACAATCACTTTTATGTAAAAAGTTGTTGATATACATCATCTACGCTATTAATTTAAAAAGGTGGAAAATGACGTGATGGGCTTATATCAACCACTCTTTACATAAAAATGATTGTTGCTAGTTGACCACCAACATACATTCCGAACCACCATTAATATATTAATATATAATTAATATATTAATTAATTATTACATTAATATTATATTAATGTATATAAATTAATGAGATCTATTAATGTAATGTATTACATTAATGTAATAGATAATAATAATGTATAAATGTAATTTATAAATTAAAGTATTAAGTTACATTAATGTATAATGTACTTGATTGATATATTAATAGTGTAATATATTAATTAATTTATTTATTTATACATTTTTAATTAATACATTGCAAAAATATTAATAAAGTAATAAATTAATAAATTAATAATGTAATGGTACATTGATGTATTGTATTAATGTAATGTATATATTAAAATATTAATTTACATTAATATTTTAATGTACCACTAAGATCAATTAAGTTTTAGTGGACGTTAATCATCATCATAAAATAACTTATTAATTGAATAATACATTAATAATGTACATTAATAAATACATCATTAAAATATTAATACATTAATAATAAATAATAAAAATATTAACTTGTTAATACATTAATAATGTAACTTATAATGTAAAGTATTTATTAATTTATATATTAATACATTAATTAGTTTATACATTGAATACATTATTAATAATGAATTTATTATTATTAATATTGTTAAATAACATTAAGTATTAATTAATTTATACATTAAATACATTATTAATAATGTATTTATTAATATTATTAATACACTAAAATATTAATATTAATATTTATAATAAAACATAAATAAATATTCATATGAAAAAAATAATTTTAAAGAATTGATACATTAAAAAGGTATCAATATTTTAGTAATACATTATTAAAGCATTAATACCTTAATAAATACATTATTAAAGTAAAAATACATTAATACATTAGTAAAATAATAATACATTAATACATTAATAATACATTATTAAAGCACTAATACATTAATACAATAATTTACAATGACCATGCTTCAATATGGTTGGCTATGATAATGACTAACTTTGGTAGAACTTTGTTGACTTTGGGAAGGAAAGGTTCACTATGGTTGACATGGTTAATTATGGTTGACCATGACCATGGTTAACTTCCATAGACCTTCATCATGGCTATCTTATGTAGACCTTCACTATGGTTGACGTTTACTATAGATGAATTTCATTATGGTTGAACTTGGTTAACCATGACCATAGTTGACTCTGGTTGACCAAGGTTGACAATGGTTAAGCATGTTTGACAGTGGTTGTCCATAAACAATCATGGTTAGTCATGATCATAATTGACCAAGACTACGGATGACATTTGGATAGTGAAATTTAGAAGTGTTTGTAACATTATGAGGACATGATATTCGCGTAACATTGTGACAATGAAGCTATGTTGATGACATTGTGATGACGAGGCTATGTTCGTTAGATTGCGACGATAAAATATTTGCATCACAATATGATGATAGGATATTTGCATGACATTCCAATGACGGGGCTATGTTCATCACATTGCGACGACAATATATTTTTTGTCACATATTGTTGACGATGGAGATATTGGGACAAGGGTTTCAGGTTCATCACATTGCAATGACATGTCATTTAAGTAAAGATTGGCAATGTGATGAACATAAATGTCATATGTTCATCGTAGAAATTTGTTGACTTTGGGAAGGAAAGGTTCACTATGGTTGACATAGTTAATTATGGTTGACCATGGCCATGGTTAACTTCCATAAACCTTCATCGTGGTTAACTTTCGTAGACCTTCACTATGCTTGACGTTCACTATGGATGACCTTCACTATTGTTGACCTTGGTTGACCATGACCATGGTTGACTTTGGTTGACTATGGTTCATAATGGTTAACCAAGTTTGACAGTTATTATCCATAGGTGACCATGGCTGGCCATAACCATAGTTGACAAAGACTACAGATGACATTCAGATAGTGAAATTTGGAAGTGTTTGCCACTTTATGACGACATGATATTCAAGTAACAATGTGACGCTGAATCTATTTTGATGAAATTATCACATTGTCAATATGGTTACGGCCAACCATTGTCAACCATAGTCAACCATTGCCAACCATGGTCAATGGTCATGTTCAATATTGTTGTGTTCGTCACATTGTGACAATATGGATATGGCCAACCATGTTCAACCATTGTCAACCATGGTCAACCATAGTCAACCATGGTTATGGTCAATCAAGGTCAACCATATTTATGTTCATCACATTGTGACAATATGGTTATGTTCGTCACATTGTATGTTCAGTGTATAAGGCCACGTTCGTATGTTGTTTTTTCACATTATGACGATAGGATATTTGTGTCACAGACAGTGAGGATATGTTCATCACATTAGGATGAGGAGTTTGTGTTCATCACATTGCAACAATATGGTTATTTTCACCACATTGTGATGACGAGGTTATGTTTCTCACATTGCGACAATATGGTTATGGCCAATCATGTTCGTCACATTGCGACAATATGGTTATATTCATCAAATTGCGACAATATGATTATGACAAGACATGTTCATCACATTATGAAAAATATTGTTATGGCCACTCATGTTCTTCATATCACGACAATATCGTTGTGTTCGTCACATTGTGACAATGTAGTTATGTCCAACCATGTTCAAGCATTATCAACCTTGGTCAACCATAGTCAACCATGGTCATGGTCAATCAAGGTCAACCATATTCATGTTCGTCACATTGTGACAATATGGTTATGTTTGTCATATCGTATGTTCAGCGTATAAGGCTAGGTTCATAACATTGCAACAATATGCTTATGTTTGTCACATTGTATGTTCATCATATAAGGCTAGGTTCGTCACATTGCGATAATATGGTTATGTTAGTCACATTGCAAGGGAGGGGATAAGTTAGCCACGTTACTATGACAAGATATTTGCAAATTGCATCACAATATGATGGCACGATATTTGCATCACATGAAAATGATCAGCCTATGTTCATCACATTGTGACGACAATATATTGTTTGTCACCTATTGATGATGTTGGGGATATTGCGATGAGGGGTTTATGTTCATCACATTACAATGACATGTCATTTAAGTAAAAAGTGGCAATGTGATGAGCATAAATGTCGTATGTTCATCATACGTCGAATGGATATGTGATGAAAATAAATGTCGTATGTTCATCATATAGCAATGACCGGATATTTATTTCGACAATGGGGCGATGTTCATCATATTGCAACAATATCGTTATGGTCATGCATGTTCATCACATTGTGACAATATGGTTATGTTCGTCACATTGAAATAATGTGGTTATGGCAAGTCATGCTCATGGCATTGCAACAATATGGTTATGTTCGTCATATTGCGACAATATGGTTATGGCAAGTCATGTTCATCACATTGCGAAAATATGGTTATGTCCGTTAAATTGCGAAACTCACACAACGTTCATCAAATTGAAAGACTCAACACTACTTTCGTCACATTGTAACAACAAATCATTTAATGAGTTGTAGTTATTATAAGAGTATTGATAACAAATCATATGGATCTTTGTAGATGATGAGTTATATTGTTTATTATAGATGATAATTTATGGATATACTTGATTTATACATTATATATGTTAATTTATAGTTTTCCTAAGAACATTTAAAGGAAATCAACTTGTTTTACCAATTGCAGATGACAATTTATACTAATTTTAAAGACATTGATAGAAAATCAACTTGAAATTTGATGATGATTTATTATTGTTACAAGTCTCCTACCCATAGAAAACTTTCATTCAAATCCATATTTTGAAACCCTTAAAATAAAGAGGAGTGTTATGGTCATTTTTAACTATATAAACTATATTTTTAATTATATATTATATAGTTAAAAAAAAATCTGTAAATTTTCAATATATAAATAATTAAAATAGTGTTTACTATTATTATATTGAATAGAAAAATAAATAAAAAGTAAAAATATAGTTTATTACTATTATTTCATTAAGAAATACATATTTAATAGRAAAATATAAAAACTAAAAATACAATTTATGTATACATATTATTTTATTAATAAATATTTGARAAAATTTAAATATAAAAAAATTGTAGTWTTTTTCAAAATTAAATATATTTACAATTTTTTAAAGATAAAACAACAATTCAACTCAGTTAAAATATATTAATACACTATTAAAATAATATATTAATAAAGATATAATACATTATGAAAATATTAATATATTAATATTAATATAAATTAGAGTATTAATTTATATTAATKTAYAATGTAACATATTAATTGATTTTTAAARTAWAAAAAAATCAAAATTTRTAATGATAAAATTTCATTAAATCAGATTAAATTAGAATTTTTAACAAAATTTTTATTTAATGTAGAAAATAGTTATATTRTAAAATGATTAATTTTATTTACAAATAATAATTACCTTTAACAATATGAAATTAAAAATTGTAAAATTATATTTAATTAACTTAAAAYTAAATATATTTACATTTTTTTTTTATTTTTTTTAAGATTAATTTTTTTTGAACGGGAGAACATCGCCTTTCTTCACAGAAACCATTAAATAATTATATTTGTAACAAAGAAGGGCCATTTTTTTTTAGCTTGAGATTTTTCCAGTCGTCACCAACATTATTTTACTGCATAACTGTTCCATTGATTGCTTTAATTTAACTCATCCACTGTTTTTCTAAACAAAAAAATATTAAATTTGAACATGTTTTGAACGCCATTCGCGAATGCTTTATTCAAACCAAAGATTGGCCTTCCATTGCGGAAACACACGAATCCTTCATTCAAACAACAGATTGGATTTCCATTACTGGAATAGAACACGAATGTTTCATTCAATCAACAGATTAGGCCTTCATTACCAAAAAGACATTATTTATGCCAGAAACACATAAATGCTTCATTCAAACAACAGATTGGATTTCCATCACTGGAAAGGCACACAAATGCTTCATTCAAACCACAAATTCCATTACTGGAAGACATTCCTTATGTTGCTGCAAGTGTAACCCTATCAATTACAACACTTCAACCATGGGAATCGAAACACATTCAAAACTAAAGCATACTCACACAAAACTATGAAATTAAGTCAGAAGAGTCTAAAACACTGATTATAAAATAATAATTATAGTTCCACGAGAATTAATAAACTGAAGCATACTCGCACAAAACTCAAATTAACAACTGCTATAGATCTAGATTCCCACGATTTACAGGGTTTCATTAATGAAAACCATGTTTTGCGCTAACGATACCTAATAAAAAACAATTCTAGTGAAAGTCGGTAGGATCGCAAATGGATTTAACTCGAATCCATAGAACAAGATTTATTTCTTTGCTAGGGGGCAACTAGAGTGCGAGGTAAACAACTATTTTCTACTGTGGCAGACAACTGTTTTAGGAATCGCAATAACTGGTTCCGACAAGCCCACGAGAAATTCTTCACTTTATTAATTCTTCAGAATAGTACCTAGGTAACTTTTCTTCAATTTATTATTTTTCCTGCGAGCATTTCAAAACCCTATCAATTACAACATTTCAACCATGGAAACTCGTCCTTCTTCAACCATGGAAACTCGTCTGGCTTAGATAGATACAATACGAACCGAACATACCGTTAATTAAAACACCCACACAAATGAAATGGTAGCAGTTCACATCCACGCGACCATACACATCCGTTTAGTTTCTTAATCACTGTTATTATTTTTTAATCATTGAACGTGGCAATCTGGTGATGAGCAAGTAATTTTTTAATCTTATTTAGTAAATGTGAAAAGGTAATCACATAAACACACGTCTTTATAAATGAGCGGAGGTTAATTTATCAAAATATCATCCATTGATTAGAGAGGACGATGAAGAATATGCTACCATCTTCAATTGCCAACCCTAAGATTGAAATTTATGATTAAAAAGTTGATTAATCCACCGATTCCAATAGGGGATGCCTATCAGCATAATTAAGGATTAAGTTTTTAACAATTTATTGATCAAAATTTTCTCAATTAACAAATGTTCCTTAAACAAATATGATGAAAATAGGAAATGAGTTTTCTAGTATCTTTTTATATACGCTTTTTTTTTCTGAAAAAGGTGCATTTTAAATGAGATGATTTTCTTACTTCACTTATTTAGATCTTTTAAAGATGTTATCCTTTTATAATTGATATATTTCTAAGTTTTTGTTCATGTTTTTTATCTTTTTTTAAACTTATTGAAAACTTGAGTGGTTGGAAGAAATATCTATGGAGATTAAAAGTTGGTAGTTTGCATTGTGAAAGTGTTTTTAATGTGCTTCCATGTCTTTATGTAGATCAATCATTTTCTTTCAATTTTCCTCCTAGGGCAATTCTCCTCAACTAATTAATGTTTTGTTCAATTTCAAATTTCATATATCTTAGAGTTGGTTAACATTTTGATGTTATGCTCTTCATGCTTCTTTCTTTTCTAAATCTTTTTGATAAAGTTCAAGGTTTTTAACTTTTCTTTGTTCTTTCTAGATTAGAAAATTGTTGGTAGCTCAACATGTTTGTTAACTTTTTATATCAATTAATTGATCTACATAGCTGCCTAACCGAAGTAATTTATTTTTATTACTCTTCATGACGCAATTTTCGAAACGACAGTTGTAAGTTGTCACTTTTTCCTATTATTTTCTTTCATGCTTCGTTCATGACTGGAAGCATGAATACGAAGCATGAAAATTTGCGACTGTGTTACCTTTCTATTCTAAAATTTTGCCAAAGGCAAATTGTTCATACAGTTCATTAATGAAGTTTGGTTCCTTGCCATGAAGAGTTACTCTCTTTGTTTCGATCCATTCAACACCAAGCATGCTTAGAGATTGATGGTTATATAAACAAAGGATCCCCAGGATTTGATTTTTGGTATGGTTTTGTTTGATTCTTGGCTTTATGTTTCTTTTGCTAAGCCTTTGATTTTTGACTTACCCAAACCTTTTGATAGAACCCATGATGCGCGCACTTATTTTCATTTTAATGCTTTGGTCCTAGACTCATACTAGATGCAAAGGTGGCGTTATGATTTGCAGGCAGACATCATTCCCAAGACTAGCCTTGGGATTTGCAAACCGTCTTCGCATGCATTTCAAATAAACACTCATTTAATCGTTATGAGTTTATGTTCATACACCATTCACTGTTGGAATTTCACGGTCTCGGGTTATGGCTCTGGACTGTCTCACAAACCCTCCCTGTGTGTTGTGTATGATTCGTTACCCTTTCATCCATTATGGATCCTATTGTGAGAGTTGAACCAAACGACATTCAGACTCTACTCTTATATGACGATGCTAGAGAAGATTTGGAGAGAAGTAACTGGCTTGTTTTCATTAGAAAGTTTCAGGGTTTCAATTTACAGGTTGCCCATGAATTCGTTTTCTCCTTTGATGAGTGTAGAGCGAAGGTGGATGATGTACAACTGGAGGTTACAAAAGATTTCGTGAGTCAAGATACAAGGCTACCTGCAAGCAGTCAAAGGTGGTTTAAAAATGAAAAAGTGGAAGAAGTTCCTTGGAGCCTGTTGTTTACATCTTGGAAGATAAAAGGGTGTGATAAAGGTATGCCCATTTCCTTCCTAAAATCTCCATGGCACAATTTTCTCACTGTGGTAAAGCAATTTGTTACCTATGAGGGACGTTTCGGTCTTGTGTTTTTGCACCATTTGCATCTGCTTATGTTCTTTATGGGCTTTCCTTCAAACATGTCGTATTACTTACTGAGGAGTCTTTATAAAATGGGCAAAAGATACAAAAAACAATGGTCAGACTCTAGCCTCTTCCATCACGGCCTAATTAAAATCTTTCTTATGCATCAATTAGAGTTACAGAATGATAGTTGGGATTCATTCATAACCCGAAACGACTATGGTAACCCTGATATGGAGGAAGTAGATAAACTCATGGTTGAGAAGACCTTTGTCTACCCTACAGTGCCTCTCTCACCTCCCCAGACCTGTATCTCACCCCCTTACAACAAACCCTTGATCAATCCAAAGGTTAATGAACAGGACTGTCAGCAGATTATACATCCAAATGACTATGTTAAAAATTTAAAGAAACCTATAGGAAATAGATCTAAGAGCAATATTGATATAATTTTTAAGAACAAAAGAGTCGGGAGGCTAATTTCTAGGAGGCTTTCTAACAAGTAAAACTCTCATTCGAGTTCAATCAATATGATCAAAGTCCATGAGAGTTCAGACTCTAAAATCGATAGGTTCCTCACTGCAGAAGACCTTCATTCATTCGAGCCACACCTTGATCGACCCTACAATTTTTTTGACAATTTACCTCCCTGTCTTAAAAACAATCCAGAGTTTCCTCATGTCATTTTGGTTAATGAACCTACTATCCGTGTGGAAGGTGCTCCAGTTCACAACCAAGTTTGTTCCCATGCAAGCGTTGTACAGTCAAAATGTGAAGTCTGCCTATCATGGATTGATAGATATTATACTGATATCCCTATTTTACAGTCACGGGTTAAGGCTTTAAAGGATCAGATAGATGTCTTAACGAGCGAAAACCATAGGCTCGAATATATTATTCAAAGCAAAGAAAAACGTATAGAGACAACACACAATGTAGTATTTAAAAACGTGGAGGCTACAACAGCCATTGTAAATTACAAGGTTGCCTCATACGATTTGATTTCACAGTTGGAGGTATGATTCTTCATCTTAAAATAGGATTATCTGTTAAAATTAGATTGCTTTATTTTACAATAAATTGGATTTCATTTACTAAAAGAACGAGGTACATAATCACAAGATTCTGTAGCCAGTTATGTTAATTCGAACTGTGTTAAGTAGTGGTTGAAAATGTATCGAAAATCTTTCTATTTTCCTTTTTCTTTCAGGATATTCAGGAATCCATGATGACAAATTGATCTGAGGCATCCTTGAGACCTTCCAGTCATATCTTTGATGCATTTTGTATGAACATAAATGAACTTTTTTTAGTTTTGGAGGATTTAGTAGGATCGGGGTAGTTCCATCCCCCTTTTATTTTTGAAATAAATATTTGATCTCAGGAACAGAAACAGTTATCTTTTCTGAGGCCTTAATAAACCCATCATTTTTGTAATCAAAGGCATCTCGGCCTGGGGCTTATTGTGAACAGTTTATGCTCAAATTTAGACATAACAAATATTTACTTTATGTTTTAGTCATCTGTGAATGTTGTTTTGATCTATAATTTGTTTAGCTTGGTAATTGAGTGACTGCAGATAGCTTTCGTCTTCGCAGATTGTTTTGTTGTCAAGATAGTTTTCCTTCATAGTTCATGAGTTTATGCTTCAGTTTTATTAAAATAATTGAATAATCTTTCAATTCATATTATGAGGTTTACCTTAAAAGTATTGATCGATTAAATGCAATATGTAACTGTAAGATTTATCTCATGTCTTATCACTTGCATTCTATGCTATCACTGTAATTATTTTTCATCCTATTGTTTTATCAATTAAATACACTAGTCAATGCACACTTTAGTGTTTGTACCAAACAATGTGAACATGCACAGTAGATTTATCTCATGGATGGACTGATGCACGATTTACACAAACACTTGGACGCATACTCCTCAAGTGATTAATAGGTTAGTTTGTTCTTTTATTTCATTTGCTTGCTTATTATAGAAGCTCTTATATATAATATACTTTTCGCTGTCTATATCTTTCTATTTAATTAAGTAGTTTAATATTTAATCTTGTGAATGCATATAAATTAAAAAACAAACCAAAAACAAATAGGACTTTTCCTTTCTTTATTCACCTTCACTAAAAGACCTATTTTACATTCGTTTTTTTATGAGTTCAAATTAAAACTCATTATTTGTATATTTTGTATATGTGAATTAGATAATTAGAACTATCATATAAATATTATTTAAACAAACA
>JASDQU011104697.1:14554-27668 GCA_032191745.1 Picea mariana
TGTGATCTAGCTATGTACTGGACTTAAAACTTTTTGACTAATAGAAATCAGCTTCTCTTTCAGCTTTTGCTTCTGATGCTAAATGTTCATGCTTTGAATGATTCACATGAATGGTTGTGGTGATGTTATGGTGGATGTTTGATCATTATATTATCATGATATTTATTTATCTTCCTTAGTTTCTTAGTTCAAGAAGATCTTGTGTTAAGAAACTTTCTTCCTCAGGCTTTTGTAGACCTAATGTTTACAGCAACCCCTACATCCCTCTCTTTCAAGTCTACCCTCTATTCATATTTACTCCCAATTATTTATTGAAGTTAGCCAAGACCTTGATTGCTGGTGCATGCTAGCCCTGTTATCTGAGTTGGAACATTATCATTTTGAGTCCTTTTCCATTTGACCCCATAAAACACTCTTACATTTACACATAAACCTAATGGGTACTAGGCTTTCCTTCCATGCAATCTCAAGATGACTCCTAGTGCTAACAGGAGGTGACCATCCTATTCATTTTATCTTATTATTTATGTTCGCATAACTTTGTCCTTGTTCTGTATTAATTACTTAGTGATTTAGATTCCTACTATCATTGTATTCTAGATTACTGTATAAAATCATTGTTGTAAAAATTATGAATATTGCACCATGATTAAACATACAACAAGTTAATCTACTATGCATCTATACATAATTCATCAGCAATCACATAAAAGAAATACATAACAAGATTTAATGTGGTTCACCCAAACTCTAAGATACATCCACAATGAATGACTTCTTTATTATGCTTTTGTTAAGTGCTTTAGCCTTTTGCACTGTGCTTACAAATATACATCATGTTATATTTCTCTTCTACTAGCCTAGCCACTCTGGAGTGCAAGCCTCTCTCTCTACATCATCCCTTACATTCAGACATTGATTCTCTCCCTTCCCAACCTATCCTATCAACCTTCTTACTGACATGCGTTCTCGAAAGTTTTGATTAGATTCCCCAATACTGCATGAAAATAACCACACAAAGGAACCAACAATAAGGAACCCCTATTCTCCCAACCCGTTACATATTTATACATACAATATAAGTCTTAAAACCCTACATGGTTCATCCCAAAAACCCAGTACATTGCATGTCTAATTCAGTTAACTGGTTGTTCAATTGCTTTCTTCTACTTTCCCATCTGCATGTTGCTTTTGCATTCTAACTGCTTTTTCTTCCTGATTTTGCACATCCTTCCATCTTTATCCTATCGAGCTATCATCCTTCCTTTCCACCCACTTTCTTCTCCTTCTTTACTCTCTTTTTCTACTTTATTTTTCTCTCACAACACATTGTACTTCTAGATGCGCCTATGTTGCTCATTGTCCTCCTAGATGCACCTCAATTGTGCACTCCCTAATATTCCTTCTTCTCCTATGCACCTATGTTGCGCACTTCTTCTTTACTTTGGATTTTTACCAAAACCATATCCCAAAACTCCCTGTCCAATAGGCCCCCAACACTCAGATGTGGCTTGTACCCAACCACTCAGGCTTGTTTCCTGCTCTTCCATGCCGCAACAAAATTTTGGGAGGTTGCCTTTGCTACCTCCACTTCTTTGATTTTCGTGGCCTCTTTTTCTGCGATCTCCCTGCACCCCTACACAATCAAGACTGAGAGTTCTTCCTTTTCATATATTGCATGTTTGACCTTTCCCTGCACAGTGACCAGCTCCCCTATTATCCTCACTTCTTCTTCCTGTAGTCGTCCCAATTGTTGTTGAAAGATATTTTGATGATCCCTCATCTTCTCCACTTCCAAGTATGACTGCCTCTTAACCAAAATGGTTGTCATACGTTCTGCTAGTGGAAGTGTAGTGACCCTTTCTGAATCTTATTTTTCTTGTTCCTGTGCTTCTCTTAACTTAGCCTCTATGGCCTTCATCTCAGGATCATGTACTGATTATGTCCAAATCTGTGTGCTCTCTTCATAAAGTTTGGTGCAATATCCTTCTATCTTCTTGATATTGGAAATTGTTGTAGTCGTCATTCTTTCTCTTCCTTCTCGCACTTCTGGTGGCGTTATTGGTCTACTCCACAATTGCAAGTCCTCAATATATGCTCTGAATCCCTTGATGACTTCATTTATATTTAACACTTGTTCTTCCATAGTAGCTTATATACTATGGGGACTTCTGAAATTGCCTTGTATCTTTTTTGGACAAATGCTTGTGTTTTTTGTGCTATAGTTTCAGCTTCATCCTTCTCCTTAATGGATTTCCTAACCCTTTCCTCAGCCTCGATTTTATCCTTCAGTACCTCCTCCACCCAGCCTTCAACTTCCTTCTTTTGTGTAACACACCCAACCCCTAAATACCATTTCATCGAATGGGGCATCAAAATTTTGCTTACTCTAATAATCTCAAATCATCTCTCTTAGGTCTTCATCCTCTTCTACTCACTCGTAGCTTTCTAACGACTATTACCGAGATTTAAACTGACCTCTAGTTTGCAAGTTATTGCCTCCCAAAGTTATCTCAGAGTTATTAGTTGGGGTCTCCGGCGTTCGGCACTGAACACCCCTTTTCTTACTCCCCAAAGTCCTAAAATCTCATCACGTGGCCTTGGCCATTCGACGATCGACGTTTTACGTTGAACGTCCTTTTTTTGGCGTTCAACTCTCGGCGGTCAATGTTAAATGTTTTGATCCTTCGACAATTGACGATCCTTGTTGAAAATTCGAAGTTCGGCAATCGACGATTGGCGTTGAACGTCCCTTTAATTTTCCCCCCCAAATATTTCGAACTCCTGAAGTCCTGGACTCCCGATCGTGCCACCAACCACGTTGGTCAGGCGAGAACGAACCAGAAGCTGACATGCGGGGAGGGATAGGGGTGACACGTTTCCTCATCAGGGGGTGACATGTGTCATGCGCTAATAGGAATAAGGGGTCTGTGAATTGTCCATATCCAGGTGACACATGGCACCTTAATTGTGGGTCCATGTCACCCTGGATGACGTCAGTGAGCCACGTCAGCCCCAGATATATAGCCTTTTAACTTATTTCATATCTCATGGTCAAGGTCTGTCCATGTAGATCCATATATCTACGGCTCCCATTACTTCACAATTCTGAGCTTCAGAGCTTACCAATTCCTCACCTCGTGAATCCCCCGAAGTGCCAAGTCTCTGAACTAAAGGATTTGGTGCCACACGTCCCCTACCTATCAAGGGTTGAGATTTACTCCATCGTTCACGACTTTGAAAGTCTTCATGTATTGAAGACTCTCGACCAATTTCCTCCAGAGTGACGAGTCTTTGGACTATAGGATATAGCGACACGTGTCCTTAACAATGGACAGCTGGGAAGGGCTACAACCCTTCGACACTCTGGCAAAGTGCCCATTCACCATCAGGTCAGAACATCCCAAATATACTCGATCCATGGACACACGTCTTGGTTGATGGATGGTTAAGAGGGGTTGTTAACGGAGTCCCCAGATCAATGGCTGAGGAGGATCCCGAAGGATCTGAAGATCGATGGTCCTCATTACTTCGTCAATTTGGAGTTCGGGAGTTTTGGAGGTGGAACACCTTTGTTCTCGTGAAGTGGTCAACGTCAGACTGACCTCAGCGTAGATCTAACGGTCAGGGAGATTCCCAAGTGTCCTTAGATCTACGGCCCGTGTAGCTTCATGACTGGTAATTATATCGAGGTTTAACATGGGGGAGAGTCCCTCGGTAACAGGTAAGTGACCACCAAATGTCCGTCCACCGTCAAGCCACCGACTTGAAAGGTCATATTCGATGCAATTGGGTCTTTGTAATACTTAATTCCCCAGAGCTCAGGACTCTCGGCGTCTCGAACACTAATCTCCCTTGGGACCTAACCCAGGGTTCCTAGGCCTTGGTTATATGGATCTTTTTCAAGCCCCAAAGGCTACAGTCATACCTCTTCACCAAGATTTAATTAAGGTCGCAATGCCCCAGAGCCCCAAACTCCTAGATTCTTGAAGCTAGAATGTCTTAGCTCCTTTCGGCTAGCGCAGGGTTCCCATACCTTGGTCATATGGACCCTCTAATGAGTCTTGGGTTGTAATATTGACTCTTAGTCAAGATTTTCTTAAGGTCATGGGTACAAGCTTGTGATCTCTTAGGCTACTGGTTTTAAGGAAGCGACATCCACTTACATAACTTATGTTATAACACAGGGAAAGGCACCTTCAAAGGATCAACAGGACTGTAGTAGTCACATGGGATCTACCCCGACTCTAGTACTGTGAATTTGATACCTGGGAAGGATACCTTGAATATTTCCCAACCAGTCCAGAGGCCATACATGTCATATTATAACCATTCGAGGGCAACAGTTTACAGAAGAACTCTAATCATTTTCATTATGAATCAAACACTACAAATCTTAGTCATAGACATAGACATTCAAATCATACATTCCAATTTAAGTGCACAGGGAATAAGAAGTACTTATCTATTACAAGCTACAGCCAACCGACTATGGGTGTTCGCCTTTCCACCCAACCATAGGATCAAAGGAATTCACTCTTATCACTATGGCCACCCCCTTACCAAGCCATGATATCACCAGGGAAATTTATGCCATATTTCAGAGATCCTCTCTTTTTCATAGCAATCATGTGAGGTTTATCATATGCTTCATCAGCATCAAACTCACAGTCTTTCTCTTTTCCTCTACATATCCCAAGTCATGCTTTCCCCTCTATGCATGTGCTCTTGTTTGGTGGCTCTCTGACTCTCTGTAGAGCCTCATGTGCTCTTCCCCTCTCATTTTTCTTCTCCTTGTCTCTATTTTTTGTACATCTTTTCCTATGATGGTTCTCCACCTATCTTGTTCCTTCTGTTAGAAGGAAACTCGGGTAAGCCTAGTCTGCCAGACCCTACGGTACTTCAGGATGAAATTCTTCAGTCATAACATGTTTCCATTCATGGGGGTGGTTAATTATCCAACCACCAGTCCTTCCTTCATTAATTGATTCCTCTTCTTGGGCTCTGGATGAGGCTTATTATCTCAGTAAAGGGAATTTGGGTCATTTGAACTAATGAACCCTCTCCACATTTTCCTCATTCTTTCCTCTAGTGATATCATGGCCAGTACTTCAAGGCTTTACCCCCACAGTCGGTTATTGGAAATCTAAATAATACATTTACATTGTCCCCATGCCATAGCATGTTGATCACGATTAATGATTAATTACAAGTTGGGGAAAACAAGGGTATTACAATCCCCTCCCCCTTAAAGAAACATTGTCCTCGGTGTTCTTTCTCAGTAACACCTATCGTGCCTTTCTCATTCAGTTGCTTAAGAAGTATTGATCCTCTTTCTTGGTCAGGTCCTTTTCATACTCTGGCCTTCGTCACATTTCTTCAATAATATTGGACAACAAGCATATTAATCATATCTTTCATGTGTAAACATTTTACTGTTGCATAAAATTCAAGAAAATTTCATAACTTAGCACAATACTCATCTATGCAATTCGTGGATTCGTATCCACATGGTTGTATTATTATCTTGACCCATTGTTTCTCCTAGACATACCCATTGTGTGCATGATTCAATGTCAATAGTGTATGAKAATTTTCAAAGTCTCGTCTTCCTTGTGGTCACTCACCCTCCAGGCCCAGGCTCAAGCATCCCCTTCTCTGCTAAACAGTTCTTTGGGTGATCCATATTTCCTTTCCAAGGCTTTATCACACAAGAATATTTCCAGAGACTTTATTAAACCTTACAGTCGAGGTGTCCCTCGCACATGCTCTGCCGAGGCATCCCTCCAGTTGGTGTTACCACAACACAACATGTTCTAGGGAGATCATGGCTTACCACAGGGTTCTCATGTCTCAACAGTAGCATCTTTCACACTTTTCGGCTTGACATCCTTCATCTGTCCTCCCTAGACATATATTTTTCATGTCACTTGTATCACATGTATACAAAATTATGAGAAATTATCATCAATTTCAAATTTAGAATTTCCTTGCAAATCTGTTACCCACAGATTTCCACATTCCCCATTTATTTTCAGATATGTTCCGCACATGAACCAGATTCACAAGTATGGTACTTTTCTTCCTGTAGCATTTTATCTCAACAGGAAATTGGTCTTCCTTATGGGCTTACAACATTGCCATATCCAAGACCCTTTTTCCTCCTGCAACTTCAACATTCCTCAGCTAAATAAATGGTTAGTTTTCATGCACACTATATTTTAAAATGATCCATACTAACTGTCCAAGTCATTTTCATCTATTCAAGGGTGCAAAGAAAAAGGGAAATACTATTATTTATGTAAGCATCATTTCAACATACTAAATTTTCCAAATACAATTCAAATATTAAATGACTTTAATCAATGTGTCAATATTCATGGCCACATTCATACCCAATTCACCCTTGCATTGATTTCAAGTTTTTCACACTTTATGACAAGAACCTTTCCATGGTGTGTTGGAGCTTAAAAAACCTCTTCACCATAGGGATTATTCATTCTCGTTCATTATTGAAGCAAGACTGTACTTCCTACTACAGATTGATCATGATCCCAAATCAGCACAYGTGAAACTAAAAGTTGCTCTTGAATGCACCCAATTATTCTTCCTTCATTAGTAACCAGGGTGCCAACACTCATGGCCACCCAAATTTTATTTTCTTTAACACCTWTACAATGAAATTAAAGTATTGGAAGGTCCTCCTTCCTCAATGGAAAATTCATTGTCTAGCCTTTATGCAAACATGCATTTTCTCGAAGCAAYTCCATGCAATGTGATAAATATGAGCACCTTTATTACCAATCTCCCTAGATTGGTCATTGTAACCATGGTATTCTTTACTCATGTATTTTMTTACAAGGATTATAACTCATCCTTGATTGGCATAGACTTCCTCTCTCTTTTTCTCAGATTCTTCTTTCCCRAATCTTACCCCGCTTGGGTAGAAATAGCATACAACAACCATTCACAATTATTTGYATATCTTTAAGGTAATGGAATCTTTTCAGAAGGAATTMTTACCAAATTCCTTCATGCCTTATGCCACATAGGTATGGACATTTTTATACCTTCTATGGCTTCTAGCACTCGCTCTGATAGTGCCTCATCAATGGTGCTTTATGGGGAATTTTAAAGTCCCTTCATCAATATTTTAACAACCACCTTCTCATAGTCATCCMTTGCTTGTGGTTGTCCATCATTGGCAATTGTCTTTCTCAACAGCTCCAATTCTTTTCTACACACGTCATACATTATAAATATATTGGTTATTATGTAAAATAAAAATGCATGTATCATAGCACTCTAGTCAATAAAAACAATTTCCAGATATGTCCTAGCACATCTCTATGCACCTCATCACATTATCCTTAATGCTTCCATGAGTGCAACACAAGAAATTATCAATTATTTCCACAATCATACAACCTTCATCATTATGTTTTCAAAAGATTTACTTTTATCAACATACCAACTTTCTCGTCCTAGAGAAAAACATAATATATAGCAAGAAAGGAGTTAAGGATCTTCCCTTTTCCTTACTCCGTCTACACAGCCTAGGACCTTCGGTCCAACTGGGTTATTTTCCAAGGCCTCACTGCCTTTGTTTAATATGGATTCAACCAAGCTTATTCATTCAAACTTACTTACTTACTTACTTACTTATTCTCCTTTCTCCAGCTGTACTCATTTCCACATCTATTCTTTAAGCCTACGACTCTATTAAACAATTTATAGTTCTTAGGGTGAGAAAAGTGTTCCTCCTTTTCTCCTTTTCTTTTCTTTTGCAAATACAACCGGTTGGGATATTCCTACTCTTTCCCTTGAGCATCCTTGGTTAGGCCTCACCCTAACCTTTTTGGATGCATCAACATGATTTACTAGCAACTTTTKCTCACAATGAAATATGAACATGTGCATTCTGCACATTTCCATTCAGTTATCAAAATGGTCAACATTCATTTGTTAGTCTTCCACTCATACATTTTGTTGAAAAATGAAATCCATAATTCCTACATTTATATATATATATATATAGGMTTTCATCCCACTGGTCAATTTTCATCAATCATTAAGGTTGTGACTATGTTCTCCTGATGGATTCCTTACACAATTCCTTCACATGGAACTCTTTTAGCATGCAACTTCCTTATTGCATATCCTTCACTGTCTAGGATAGCCTTAACCTTGAGTTAGCTTCAACTGTTTACCAAATATTCCAAAAGGAATATAAGCATGCATCTTTGTTGTGCATCAATATTATTTGTCCACACATATTTCTTGTTTTTCTAACTTACATCCATGATGYACTTAACCACATGCATAATCATAAATAATTTAACTTATGATTGTTCACAATTTTTCTCATGCAGTCCTCAAARGCTTAATCATGTTTCATTTTGTCATGACAACAAAACATCCTTGCTCATTTKCTCTTTCATTTGTTTATACTAGCCTTTCCTGAGGGAATGGAACACATTCCCCTCAAGCTATCATTCAAAACCAATCTTTCATGACTCCTCATAATAGATTCRGCCATGCATCCATGGTATTCATTCAAAATTAGTAAGTGTAATTCTTTCCTTACATATCACTCATCAAGGAAGCCATAGTGTGCCTTTAGTATACATATATTCTTACAGCATACATGTGTGTCAATTGCACATTTAATAGTATCCATACCTAGTTGGTATTAATATCAGGCTTCATATCAAGAGGCTTCATAATGCATTAAATCCATGCACTCAAGCCTATACACACCTAGCCCAAACATACATCATGCAATATCATTGCTTGCACCCTTTCCATGTAATACATGTACATGGACACATCAGACTTACAGATCCTTCTCCCAAGAATATTACTGCCATGCTCAGGACAAGTTCCATAGAGATACTCAACACTGAGCTTCCCTCTCGTTTGGGAGCTTGTAGTCATTCACATGCTATCCATATGGAATTTGAATCAGACATATTCATAACTACGTTCCCTTTCTATACGAAAATAGCTAGAAAGAAAACACTCTTGCCTCAACTTCCATAGGATTATTACCCAACTTATAAATACAATCTGGGAAATTATATTCATGCCCAAGGTAACAGAATCAAACAATTTGGCTTCCAATTGGTCTTGGTCAGTAGACCCTTTCAATCAAGGAAATCCTTTTCTAAACTTCCTCTTATATCTATCTAAGTATACCAAGCTATTTCCATATGGTTATCATCCACCTCTGGATGTCAATATGACCCACTAGTCAATCCAAAGGTGTTTGATACCTTCTTAACCAAACCTTACATCGGTCTCTCATAAATCCTTACAGTCCTATCGTATTAAGTAATTAGGATGCAACATCATCAAATTTTCATTCATGTTGTTATCTCCTGTTGTCATAAGGTCATTCCCATCTAAAAGGTCCATTAGTAGACCGTACCTTAAAACCCACCACAGGTTATAACATGTCTATTTTGCATGTTCAATATTTTTCCATATTCATTCTTATGCATAGACATGCCCTTGAGGTAACATGGACATACACTCCATTAGCATAACCATGAGCTTATGAACTTGATCTAGTTGATTCACTTCTACCTTCATGAAGGTTTCTATAAATCTATAGGGTTCCTCTTTACTTGCTTACTAGATTATTCCAACAACAATTTTCAGTCAGTTAATTGACCTTACCATTTCCATTAATCCTCTAATCATGAGGGGTTATACACATATACTGGGCTTAATCCTTTATTCAAACAATAATTATCATTGTTATGGATCCTTTTGATCCATTCACATTCAAGTCTTGTTATTAGTTGCATCCTTCTACTCAAGGAACTTATGCAAATGATTTTCATTTAGCAGTACTATTCACAACCGGATCATCTTAGCCTCGGTAACCCAATCTTATTGTTAGGTATGTGTTATATTMTTTGCACCCCCATGYAGGGGTTCGGGGGCAGCATCCCCGAAAAAAAAAATATGCCTTGGGAAACATGTCACATATATAGGTGGTTTTTCGGCACATGGTTTCTTTGCCGACGGTTTTCTATTTTCGGTTAAGGAGTTAGGGTTGTTGACTAATCCTGGTTATTGGGTTAGGGTTTTGGATTCCGCTGGCTCCTATATGTATATTGTATTGTAAACAATGTATCATGATGAATAATATAGAATATGATGGTTTTCCCAGTTTGGGTTTCCAGAAGAAAAATCTCTATGTAATGTTTGTATTTTCCATTGTATCTTTTATGTTCTTTTACTGAAAATTTGTTTGCAGTGAGTATTGTACAAGGTTAAAATCTACACTTATATCTGTACAACAACACGTACACTTGCATAGTGAAGTCAACTTCTTTATTTGGAAGCATTAGCAACATACAATGTAGATTTCCAAAACATATATCAATAGTAGAAGGTTTCATTCCCCTATTCGGTAGAGGTTTACTAAGTCTCCTAGGAATGGGTAAAATAGGGTGTTACCCCTTAAGGTCCTCTAATAATATTTTTATATGACTCATGCATGAGCCCAAGCAGGCCAAAGTGTTGTTGCCATGCTCTGATACCAATTTGTAATACACCTGACCCCTAAATAACCTTTCATTGGATGGGGCATAAAAAATTTCCTTACTCTAATCATCTCAAATCATCTCTCTGGGGTCTTCATATTCTTCTACTCTCCCATAGATTTCTAATGACTGTTATTGGGCTCTAAACTAGCCTCTAGTTTGAAAGCTATTGTCTCCTGAAGTTATTTGGGCATTATTAGTTGTGGTCTTCGGCATTTGGCGTTGAAAACCCCTTTACTTACTCCCCGAAGTCTCAAAATATCACCACATGGCCTTAGCCATTCGGTGATCGGCGTTCATCATTTTACATTGAATGTCCCTTTTTCGACGTTCGACTCTCGGCAGTTGATGTTAAACATTTTGGTCATTCGGCAATCAATGATCATCATTAAACATTTGACGTTCTGCGATCAACGATCAACATTGAACATCGCTTTACTATGTTGCGCCCCAACTATTCCAAACTCTTGAAGTCTCGGAGTCCTGATCACGTCACCAACCACGTTGGCTAGGCGGGCACGAACCAAAAGTGGACACGTGGCAAGGGCCAGGGGTGACACGTGACCTCATTAGGGGGTGACATGTGTCATGCTCTAATAGACATAAGAGGTCTGTGAATCATCCATATACAGGTGACACGTGGCACCTTAGTTGCGGGTCCACATCACCTTAGATGACATCAATGGGCCATGTCATCCCCAAACATACAACCTGTTATCCCCTATGCTAGGGATAACTAAGGATATTATGTCTCGAGGCCCACAGGTCCTATACATGGAGTACCGAGAGCCATATGACTTTGAGCTTGGCCCTAGAGGGCCCATATTTTATTTAGTGCCTCCTATCTATCAGTAGCAGTAACATCCATCCCATCAACCCAGTTTTAAAGTAGAAGTTGGTCTTGCTCCATGAGGTAATGAGTCCGAGTATCATGGTATGTGTCACTCTAGTTCTCAAAACATTTAAATATGTGCATTGAATTCTCTTTTGTTTCATGATGTTTGCTTGGAAATTATGCACTTTAACTTGTCCATACCTAGGGGGATGACAGAGTGCCCTAGTAAGTTGGTTCCCTTAGGGATGATTTGCCACTGGGTGGGTCTATGAAGGGTCATCGTCTATTCCTTCCTTGCTTACCACTTTTCATCATTATCCCTCTCATCTATCCCCTACATTGGTTCGGGCATTGGGTTTTCCAAGCTAGTAAGGGTTGTACCTTGCCTTGTGGGAAGAAGGGGCTAAAGGCCCAAAGGGTAAAAGTAGCTAGAAAAAGTTAAAATCCAATATGAAACCTTGAGATTCTTCGCCAAGGGATTTTCGAGAAATCAATAAAAGGATTCTCAACAAGAAAAGGGGACCCATAAAATAAAATAAAACTCAAGGTCTAGTTGGTGGATAAGAGGTCTCATCATGAGTCGGCCTATTAGGCCCATGGGAATGTAGTGGTATGACACTGCCATCCATCTGGTCACCAAACTAGGATAGTGTCTCTTAGTCACATAGCCAAGAGAAAGGGGGTCTCATCACGAGCCAACCTTCTCATTTCCGTGAAATGCTTGTGGGTAATGTTGTCACCACTGGTCACCACGCCAAGATAGTGTCCTCCAACTATCCTCTTGTAAAGAAAAATCAATGAGACAAAGAGTAAAAGGCATTGAATGGGATAGGAAACAATGGCATCCATGACCAGGTGCAACTCACCCTCTACAGAAGCACCCACATGTAAGACCTACATTTCCCTGTCATCATTACACTCCTTGACCAAACATTCCCTACATCATCTCATGCATTTACATGACCTAGGTTTGTCTTAACCTAGGAAACACCCCACACCTGAGGAGGATTATAACAATAGGACATCCTGAGACCCTCTCCAAACTTGGCTTGTTAAACAGCATAACGTCTTTGAGCATTTGTTTGGGTAAAGGGGGGTTTGATGCACATGTTTAGGTATCTTGATTATTAGATGTGATTGACATTGCTATGATCCATGTGACTTATGAGCCCATGGAGGGAATACCTTTTGTTGTTGCAGGACCATGCCCGATGGACAGGTACATATGGGGAGATGATTAGTTCGGACCTCCATGGGGCTAAAATCCCACCAGATTGATGATGTGACCCCAGTCAGGGGCAAAGGGTTACCAGAGGCTTGCACCAGAGAAAAAGGAGGGTGTTCCACCAAAGGCACATTGGCAGAACTGGACCTAAGGGGGTCTCTCCCTCCCACCATGACATTGACCCTTGAAGGTCGCTGACATCATCATTTTGAGCCTTGACGTCATCCAATTAGGGTTTCCGCATGAGGATGGTTGGGTTGGCACGTGTGGCAGCTTCTGAGGCCTTTTGAGGCCTAACATTTCACTTTGTAGGCCTAGTGTTCCATGAAGGGGCTTAATGTCACCCTAGGAGGGGCATGACACCATCCCTAAAAGACAAAATTAGGGTTTTAAATGTTAATTTTATGTAAAAGTGGATTTTTGATGTAAACTAGCCATGTCGGCCTTCTTTGACCTAAATTGTAATTAAAGGTCATTTGAATTGTATAAATAGAGAGT
>JASDQU011104698.1:24067-39671 GCA_032191745.1 Picea mariana
TTTATTTTTTTTTTCCATTTTATTTTATTTCTAATTTAATAATTAATTTTTATTTATTTTTCATCTAATTTGCATTTTCTATTTAGATGAAAAGTTTATTTTTCTAATTTTTCAATGTTTTCTTCATTTATAATATTTTAATATATGTATCTAACATATTTCATTTTGCTTATAAAAAAATCTCTCATATTTCATTTTATTTATAAAAATATCTTTATATTTTTTCTTCAACTTAAATATATTTTCAATTTAGTAAATTATTTAAAATATTTTTCAAACTAGTTTAACACCATTAAATCAAAAAAATTATTCTTTAACTTCTTTTTGTTTTACAATACTTTCTAAGTCTAAATGATATTGTAACAAAGTAATAACCTTTACAAATTTCTCTACCTATTATTGATATGGAGTACTTTCAATTGAACAACAAAGAAAACTTTGTTATTAATTGAACAAATTAGTGATTGAGAAAAGAAAAACAATGCACTTAAGATAACCATTTAACCATTGAAGCAGCTAGCCTAAAAAATAAAAACAGAAGATAACTATTCAATCATGTTAAAATAATGAAGAAACATCTAGAAAACTATTAAAATAGAATATTGTTGTGAGTTTGTTTTATTGGTACGTAGAGGTTGAAGGTGGTTTGAGATCCACTTAGATCGGAGTAATATCTTCCGCTATAAATGTAATTGATTTCCCTGATCAATGCAATTAGTGTGAGCTCCGTCTTTGCGTGCGTTCCTCCGTTTCATTTTTCATATGGTATCAGAACTCAGGAGAAAAGAGTCGTGTCTGCCAAACCGTCAGCGCGAGTGAAATTACTGTCACTTGAGCTGCCATCAACCTGCAATCATCGACTGCTCCTCTACTTTCTGACAATCAATGCTACCTTAGTACTTTCTGGCACTGGTGGGAACATCTAATTCACTTGTGCTTTATCGATGGTGTGCATTGTGCCAATCGCCAAGCTCACAACAATCCGTGAAATGTCCATGAAGTGTAGGAGTACAACGCTGCTTGCCGCAGTATCATTCCCTACCATCATTTTTCTATTGAATAGATACAACTCCTGTCATTGTTTATCATCATATGTTATCAGATGCGAGCTGCAGACCTGTGGAAACCAGACGCTATGAAACAGGGAGAGAGGACATCTGTGTACAGTGGAGGTGCTCGTGCGTGCTTTGCTTCGTGCTCAAGAAGATTTGTCACTGCGGATTGAGTGTTGTGAATGCACCAATTTGGTTGATGCGCCTGTGGAGTGTTTGCATCCCTTATATATATTTGATGTTTCCTCATTCACATATATATATATATATATATATATATATATATTTTGTTTCTTGGCGCGATCTGAGGATTGGGGGTTTTAGTGAACACTGGTAGAGTAGAGAAAGGTGACTTGCAGTTGAGTTGAAACCCGTGTGGGAGGTAAAATACAACAACACAATTTTTTTAATATTAATTGATCATTGAATTATTTGTTGAAGAAAATGGCAAACCCTCTTTCCGAATCATATTTAAATGAGTCAACTAAGCTTGATGGCGAGAATTAAGTAAACTAGAAATTTAAACTGACCAACATTCTCGAGGCATATAGCCTATGGACGACCGTCAAAGGTGATGAGCCCAAACCCACTGTTGTTTCCTCCATTCCAAATTGGGATAGGCGAGAGAATAAAGTGAAAGTTATTTTTTTGTGTGTCTGTAAAGAAAATCATCATTCTTCACATAAGAGAATATTAAACTTAAAAAGAGATGTGGGACATCTTTAAAGGTTTGTTTGAAATCTCTAATGAAAACCACAATTTAATTTTAAAAACTAAGCTACTATCTATCAAAATGGAATCTAATGAAAACATAAGCAATTGTGTTTCCAGAATTAAAGATTTAAGTGATAAGTTGGGTGACATTGATGGAAATGTTTCTAGTAGTGATTTAGTAACTGTTGCTTTGAAGGGTTTAGTCCAAAACTATAAAGTCTTTATTTCAACACTTTCATCTAGACAAACACCTCCTATGTTTGATGAATTGGATGGGATTCTTCTGCAATAGGAAGAGAGAATGAAGAGTTATGATCTAGATTCAACTCGCTCAGATTTAGCATTGATTGAAAGAGGTAGAACATTATACCAAGGGAAATCGTGGGACAGGAATAGAGGTCGGTTTCAAGCAAAGGAGAAAGGTATGACAAATCATGATTCCTATGTTAAGAGAAATAATGAATGTGACTATTGTGGAAAACCTGGACATATTGCTAAAGATTTTTATAGAAAAAATAATCATGAATCAAATCAAAGGCATATAAGGCATAATAAAAATTTCATGCATAGAGACACTTCAGTTAACGATGGATTTAAAAATATTAAGTTGTTTATTTCTGAAGCTACATTGTCTACTGAAATTGATGATGAGACTGCATGGTTCATAGATTCTGGTGCATCAACTCATATGACTTGTAATAAAGAATGGTATGATGAATATTATGAGAAAAATGAGGGCATACACATTTACCTAGGATATAACAGATCACGTAAGGTCCAAGGCTATGGAGTAATACGTGTGAACTTACCTAATGGACAGTTGAAATAGAGTCATGCTGTGATGTATGTTCCTGGTATTAAAAAGAATTTAATATATGTTTCAACTATCACTGATAATAATCTAACAGTGGAATTTGGTAAGTTGAGGTGTGTTGTAAAAGATATCAACGATCACTATAAGGTTATTTCCACAGGTACTAGGGTTGGTGGATTGTATAAATTGGATGTGACAATGAAATGTCATGTTGCATTGACATCCACAACAATGTCAACATAATATTTATGGCACCATAGGTATGGGCACCTAAATTACAATGATTTGATGTTGTTTCAATGAAAAACTATGGTAGAAGGTCTTCCTGTTATGAAGAATGATCATTTTCCATGTGAAGCATGTGCACTTGGTAAAAAACATAGAGAGGAGTTTCCTATTCATACAGGGAAAAGAAAAATATATATTCTTGAATTAATTCATACTCATCTTTGTGGACCTATGCAAACTAGGTCACTTGGTGGTGCTTCCTACTTTCTTATTTTAGTTGATGATATATCTAGATATACATGGGTATATTTCATAAGGATAAAAGGTGATGTATTTGAGTACTATAAAGAATTCAGAACTATGATTGAAAAACAAATAGGCAAATGTATTCAAGTTCTCAGATCTGATCAAGGTGGTGAATATACATCAAGAGCATTTAAAAGTTATTGTAAATTTCATGGGATCCAACAACAGTTTACTGTATCTCATACACCTCAACAAAATGGTGTTGCTGAGACGTGGAATAGAACATTGGTGGAGTTTTCTCACAGTATGCTTCAAGGTAAAAGTATTTATAATGGTTTTTGGGCAGAATCCATTAACACTGTTGTTTATTTAAAGAATCGTAGTCCAACTAAGAAATTAGATTTCCAAACTCCTTTTGAGATTCTTCATGATTATAAACCTGATGTTAGTGATTTGAGAGTATTTGGATCTATTTCCTTTTCACATATTCCAAAGGATGAGAGAAGAAAACTTGATGCAAAGTCAATCAAGGGTGTTTGTATTGGGTATTGTACTGATAAAAAAACATACAAATTGTTTGATCCAAGTTCACATAAATTGTTTGCAAGTAGAGATGTGATGTTTCATGAGAATGCAGATAGAGCTGATACAATGAATGATGCATAGTCTTGGCATAATGATAGTGATAAACATGTCAAAATAGATGTAATGGTTAAATAGGAACATGAGCAGTTACAAGTTCAAGAACAAAATGAAAGCAGTATGGACACTTCAAGCAGTTAAGATACATCAAGTGGAGAAGAGTCACCATAGAGCAGGAGATGAGATGAAAGTTTTGAAGGACCAAGGAGGTCATCACATCAAACTTAACCACCTATAAGGTATAAAGACTGTGCATTGATGTCTCATGTCATGAATGTTGTAGAACCTTTAAACTATGATCAAGCTAAAGAACATGAAGAATGCAAAAATTCTATGAATGATGAATATGATTCCCTTATGAAAAATCAAACATGGGAATTAGTTGAACTACTTGAAAACAAAGTCCCTATTGGAAGAAAATGGTTGTATACATCTAAATTTAAAGAATATGATTGCATTGACAAATATAAGGAAACATTWGTTGCAAAATGATATTCACAAAAGGAGGGAATTGATTATGAAGATACTTTTGCACCAGTAGCTAAATGTAATACAATTAGAGTACTCATTACCTTAGCTACAAAACATAATTGGAAAATACATGAGTTAGATGCCAAATCTTCTTTTTTGAATGGTGATTTATTTGGTTCATCCCGAAGGATTTATCAAACAGGGACAGGAGCATCTAGTCTGCAGGTTAAGGAAAGAATTATATGGTTTKAAACAGGCACGAAGATCTTGGTATGTAAAGATAGATACCTTCTTTTATCAGAATGGATTTGTGAAAAAMAAAAATGATCCTAACCTGTATGTTAAGAAACATGAATAATTAAATGTTTCTTTAATATCTTTATATGTGGATGATCTCATTATTACARGAAGCTCGTTCAAGTWAATTGAAGATATTAAAATTCATTTGTATCAATAATTTGAAATGAAAKATCTTGGAGAATTGCATTATTGTTTAGGAATTAAGGTTTGGAGAGAGTTTGGTAAAACATTGATCACTCAAAGTAAATACACAAAAGAAATTATTAAAATTTTAAACATGAGTGAATGTAAAGCTATGTCAACTCCCTTAAAACATAATGCAAAGTTGTACAATGAAGATGGATCTAAAGAGGTAGATGATACTTTATATCGTCAGTTGGTGGGAAGTCTGAAATACCTCACCACTACAAGGCCAGAAATTGCATATTCATTTAACATCCTTAGTTAGTTAATGGCTAAGCCTTCAGAGAGTCACTAGAAAGCTACAAAGAAATTTTTTCAATATATGAAAGGAACTGTTAATTTTTGTATTATATATACTAATGATTGTGATGTTGAGTTGACAAGTTACTCTAATTCAAATTGGGTCGAAAATCCTGATGATAGGAAATCAACTTCAGGATATGCATTCAACATAGGTACAGGGGTTGTGTCATGGAGAAATAAGAAACAACCAATTGTTTATTTATCGTCAATAGAAGTTGAGTACAAATCTCTATGCAATTCTACTTGTGAAGTTGTTTGGTTAAGGATAATTCTTGAAGTTATTGGCAATAAACAAATGACGCCAACTATTCTCAAATGTGACAATCAAAGTTCTATTAAATTGACACACAAACCAATTTATCATGCTAGAACCAAACATATTGAAATTCAACATCATTTTGTGAGAGAAAAGATCGAATCAAATGAAATTGGTTTGATATTATATAATACCAATGACAATGTGGATGATATATTTACCAAGCCTCTTGGTAAAATCAAGTTTGAAATTTTTAGAAGCAATTTAGGTGTCATAGAAAATTTGTTTCTTCATTAAAGGGGGATGTTAGAATAATGAAGAAACATCTAGAAAATTATTAAAATAAAATATTGTTCTGAGTTTGTTTTATTGGTAAGTAGATTAAGATTGAAGGTGGCTTGAGATCCACTTAGATAGGAGTAATATCTTCCTATATAAATCTAATTGATTTCCCTGATCAATGCAAGTAGTGTGAGGTCAGTCTCACTTGTGTGTGTTCCTCTTTATTTTTGATAAATCAACGAATGAAAGATGAAAAAACAAAAACCATGCGATGAAGATAACTATTCAAGAGGAAAATGAATGTGTAATGTGATAATATTGGTCGAGTTAAAATTAAATAGATTTATTAGGTTTGACCGTAATCTTAAAAGTAAATTACATAAATATGCACAGTTGCTTATGTTGAATATTCCAAATTTTCAAGATATAAGATGGATAAGATGATTAAGCATGTAAAATTAAGTTAATGTGAATGACACAAGTTACGTGGTTGTGAAAGAAAGGTAGTGTTATAGTTTCATATAAAGACATGATGGATTAATATTTCAATCAGACAAAAGATCAAACAGAAAAAAATGTAAATGTGTGATAGGGAAATTTAAGGGCCTGAGCCACCAAAACAATGCACCCCAAATGTCCCAGCTATTAATGGTGGGTACATACTATTGCACACTTAACAATGTCATTTATGAAAGTTAAAATTCATGAAATGGACGGAAGAAGAGATTAGATGATTAGACACGAGAGATTACAATACAAAATTCATCAACTAATCCAACAACTCGTGTCGATCATGGCAACAACTACCTACCGAAGGAATACCAATCTTCTTGAATTCAAGAGAGATGTTGGAATAACTCAAATATGATTTTCCGGACGAGTGTTAGGTAAATAATTCTATGTCAATGTCAATTTTTTAGCCTCATGTGACCATGCCTAAAATCAAAATGTTAGGTAAAGAATTCTAAGTCAATGTCATTTTTTAAAGCCTCATGCAAGTCACGACCATGTCAAATTTTATGACTTGGAATTCACGAAATCAATCCTTATTGTTGTTGGATATGTATTCACTGTATGATATCGATATATATACACGTACAATGCTATGATAAGAGACACATGATCATCATATTGGGATTTTCTTTGCAAATAAGTGAAATTAAATGAACATATTGCATGAAACTGGATAATCTAAGTTGTCTATCTACCCTCTAACAACTTGAGGACTTTGAAATTCACCAATTTATGATAATCTTAGTTCATGACTATTAGTATCACGAAATATGAGGATTCGCCCATCATGTTTTGACAACTTTAAACAACAACAACACTCTTCTCTAAGTAAAAATAGTAGATCCTACCCAAAATCAAATATTATTTACTTGTTAGGGTAGATCTATTTCAAATTTGGTTCTATCATGTCAGGTATGGAGATCAAGTTTATAGGAAGTTTCACTTTTAACTCATGAACACTTGAGTTAGTTATGAAAACTACTATCTCTATTTTCATTAACAAATCATTATTGCAAAAAGCTCAATAAATAAATATGATCATCAATTCTCTAAGAGTTTTCACTTTTAACTCGTGACCACTTGAGCTAACTTAAACTAACCATGAAAACTACAATCTCTATTTCCATTAACAAGTCATTATTGAAAAAACTCAATAAATATGATCATCTCATAAATCTCCCTCTAAATTTAATTTTAGATTTTTCCATAATAAGAGCTATGCCAAATCTAGAAGTGTTGTGACAAGATATAGTTAAAAGGATGAAGTCTCCTAAATAGAAATAAATAATAATTCCAAAATAAATAGAATGAGATAATAATTACTAAATATATAAAGTGAAAAAACATTGAATTAGGTGGTGATAAATACTAGGGATTACAAAGATTTATTCCTATTATAACTATATGAGTTCATATTTGTGGGTTTGAAACCCATGTAAATCCATTTTAATTTAGGATATATGTAATGATCCTCCTCGTTATGATGACGAACCTCATATAACAAGTAAATTTTTTATTTTTATTTTTTTTAAAAGTGTGTGTGCGTGTGTGTACAAGGGAAATAAACACACTCGACTCTGCATCGCCACCCGACGATGAACAAGACGCAAACCATGATGAACACAACAAGACGATCTAATATGCACATCAAGTAACTGCATGTATTTAACGACGATCAATCGACAAATAAGTAAGACTGACTCCCGTTCGTCCTACCCTGCAATGGTTAAGACCTCCAAGACACATAAGCAACGCTCAAGCCTAGGTTCCCATCAATTTTAACCATTTAAGGTCTCAGGGATGGCGACTATTTTGAAGAACATGGAGGTGTCTACATCTCGCCTCACACAGGTAGACCAAGCAATGAAATTATTACAACCAAGTACAACAATAATTAAATGAGCAACCATGTCCTCTATGGAAGGCGCCAGACAGAAGGACTCAGACAACGACCAACCAATATTAATACAAGGCATTATCTAGGACTCAACTGGGATTAATTACAGACCAATTACTCCATTTAATTTCCATTAATCGATGAGTACCTTAAACATAAGGTAAATCCAATTAATTTCAATTCCCCATTTATTAATTCATAATAGCTTATTGTACTTAGTTCAAGGACATTACAATTGTATGCTATCAATAATAGTAAAGATGATAATACCATCACCATGAAATAATACCCATATTACCTTTTATATCACAATAACTTTGCAAAAATAACACTCACATTTCATTTTATGTGTTATCCATAACAATAAAACCACGATACCATTACCATAAATGACTACACCATTAAACTTTAAAATTACAATAATTTTGTAATGATAACAATCACATTACAAGACAATGACAGTTAATACAACAAGTATGGAAATAATCATGACATTAACACGACCATCAATATCACAATTAACAAGTTATCTATATTAAGGCAATTTGAGTTAGAGAATCATTAACAACTACTTAATTTACTCACTACTACTACAATGATGCTTGGGAGTGTACATTTAATCAACTACGAGACAAGACAACTCTAAATTCAAGTCTAGATTTTCAAAGTCAACATCCTGCTTTGAAATATCTTACAACTACTTCGGGCAACTCATTAAATCATAATTTAATCGCATAACCAATCTAAATTTTCATAGTTTAACAATAATAACATTATACCATTATCAACGAAACATTATTTCAATAATATTCATCCATAGGACGTTTATATATATTTTTGTTACCTTTATATTGATAAAATAATTCTACAATATTTAAGTAAAACTCAATGAAAATTAACCACCAAGTAAACGCAGGTAAAAATTACATTTTAAAGTTTTGGTGTTGAAGGGGTCTTTAATATCTCCGGACACAAAGAAGGTTGATCCCACTCAGGTAATTCGTGGTTGAATTCTCAGGGAGTGATCAACTGGAAACTATTAGTAAGGCAAAAATCAGGATATAAGAATTAATCGGTAGCTAACAATGAGGCAAAAATTTAGGAAACCAGAATCAACTCATGGGTACCTTGCAGCCTCTCGAAATTACTAAAAACATAGAATTTAAATGTGGCAAGACATAACTAAATTTGTTGTCCCAACAGTGCATGAACCAATGCCGACTCTACCAATCAATGCAGACGCAGAGTTTAGTTGGTCAAAATCATGTGGGTATCCTCCGCCAAATCGCAGAGATATACAACACCAAAAACATAGAGATTATGTGGTTGAAAATTGCATGGGTATCCTCCCCCAAATTGCAAATAAATACGAACAAAAATGCAGAGATATGTATTCAAAAATCGTGTGGGTATCCTCCATAAAATCGTATGGAAATGCAAACATAAAAATGCAAAGAAAGGTGTTGAATCGAGTGGGTTTCCTCCACTGAAATGCATGGAAATGAAAATAGAAAAAATGCAGACAAAACAAACGTAAGGCACAGCTATAGATCGCACATAACTAAGGAAGGTCGGCAATGCCGAGGTCATAAAATCTCTTTTATCCTATAGTGACATGCAACAACATAGTAAGAAGAAATATTTTTATAACCGTAACACAATTACAATCACCGAAGAACAGAAAGGAAAACCAATCAATATGAAGAGAACCCATGCAGAGTTAAGTCAAGTAGTTTTCATCTCACAAGCCAAGATAAAAATGTTGATAACAATAAGAGAGGGACACGACCCTAATACCTTCTATAATGTAAAATGAAAAACATATCGTTGCCTGATCGTCTGCTCCGGGTGACTTCCGCGCACTCCGTGCTGCTCTTGCTCGTCGACCGTCGAGACCTCACTAATACCTCCCAGCCAATTCTAGGGTTACTCTGCTTTCCTCTTATCCCCCTGAGCCACAAAGGGGCCACACACTATATAGATGGTATGTCTAGCTCCCAACTCGCCTCACAAGGCTGAGCTACCACTCCTCTCCGAGCTGGGAAATCCCAACTCCCATAAGTAAATCAGTCAAGTCACTAATCCGGTAGCGTAATGTTACACTAACAGTCAATCCCCTACTTCCTCCTCCTTACTCTCTTTTATAGAGTTTTAGAACTTCCAAACTTTCCCTAAATCTCATTTAATTTAAGTTTTAATAAAAATCTTCTAATAATTCTTCTTCGTACAAGTGTCATCCATCCGCCACTTTCCTCCAATAATTATTTTCTTTAAATTAATAATTGTCTCATTTCCCTCACCCACCCAGATCTACTCCTAAATTTACTCCTAGGTGTCCCTAGATTCCCTTACAGGTTTTAAATACTTTCCCTAAAATGAAGTTGCTAATTTAGTTCAACTTAGAAGGTTCTTAATTGCATATTCTTTACTAACTTGACCTCGCTTTTTACCATAAGTTCCCCTCTTTCCGTTATTATGTTACCTCCATTCCCTAGTTTCCTAAATTTTATATTTCCTTCTTTCCCCTTTTTATTAGAGCCAAAATGGCAGTTGCACAATTTACCCTCTTTTCCTTTTATTATTAATTTAATGTATTTTTACACTTTCACAAGTTAAATAATTAATTTTTTCTTTACCTTTGATATCCACAAATTTTATTTAAGTTATTACTCTCTTCATCTTACCCAAAAATTTATGAAGTCCACAATAATTGCTTAAGTGGTTTTTTTTTTTTTTAAGATTTNATGAAGTCCACAATAATTGCTTAAGTGGTTTTTTTTTTTTTTAGGATTTATCATTTTATCTTTATAGAGATATTTTCTTAAGGATAGACAAAATTTTACCACTAGAGAATTTTTTGACTTGGAACTTAGATTCTGGAGTGGGCGACACTTAATTAGGGGAGTTGTTTTTTTAAAAATTTCTTAATGAGATAAATGTCGTAAGGCCATCTAGGTTCCTCCCTCTATCATCGTCAACGTGACATGCCCTTTAGGATGCACTAAGTACTCCAAGGGTGCCACTCACCTCATTTGTTCATTTGCACAATGTGCCCTTCAGGATGCACTACGTGCTCCAAGGGTGCCACTTGCCTCTTATGTTTCTTTTGCATGACATACCCTTAAGGATGCACTACGTGCTCCAAGGGTGCCACTTGCCTCTTGACTGATTGGTAGACATCAATAACCCCTAGAGTCAACACTCCGCCAGGTGAACTTGTGGAAGACTAAGATATTCTAAGGATTAAGGCCCCTTCCTTATTGCGCACCCTTTAGAATCATCATGACCGAGTATGGCAGTCTGCCCTCATGGCATCATGGGTCCTCTCGAACTAGGTAATCATTAACCTACAGTTCGAGCCACTGATGGAGTGCTAGTAGGCTGTGGCAGGGTTGTTGACCACACCTCTCCATCAACCTCTCTGGTAGTTGTGTGTGTCTCCTTTACTGCATATGTGAGTCTGGTCGGCAAGCTATCGTTAGCCTGCATCATCAAAAATTCATGTCAGAACATGTCCACATCATATCATCTAATCAAATGTACTAATATCACAGTAAATCAATCAAACCCAAATAGAACACTCCCTTACTCAATCCGGAGTCCAAGGGGCTCCATCGATGCCTATGCATCCTCAAGGTCCAAAACCCTGCACACTCTGTAAAACCGAGTCAATAACACCTGCCTATGTCAATGCAGTAAAACAACATGTCGTCTACCCATAACGCATCATAATCAAGTCAAGTGTTTTAATATCATAATAATCTAGATCACTTGCAAGAAAGTGTCCTAAAAAATAAGTTTGCTCAGTGCACCAGAGAGGGATGTTACATACACCCCCTCTTGGTCTAAACTTAGTCCCGAAGTTTCATAGTATAAATGCTGAAATAAGTGTATCCAGTGTCATATGTCTATCTATCAAACAAAAATGGAAATTGTTGGCGCATATCATATGCATCCTCCCAGGTTACTGAGTGCGGACTATAATTGTCCTACTAGACCTTGAACTGATCTATCGTTCGACGTCATAACTGCCGAATGCGGTGATCTAAGATGCGGACCGGCTCAACTGTGATAACTCCCTCGTCCGATACCTACAAGGAACTCATGTCAATCACATGTGTAGGATCACTAATATAATGTATCAAAATAGATAGATGAAAAACATCGTGCATACGCCTCAAAGAATCAGGCAAGGATAGTCAATAGGCCATGGGCCCCTTTCTCTCCACAATCTCGAAAGGTCCCATGAACCTAGGAGAGATTTTAGCTCCCTTTCCAAACTTGATTGAACTCTTATGCGGTTTAACCCACAAGAAGACTTGATTGTGGACCTCGTAACTACGGTTGACTCGGTGCACATCAGCATAACTCTTTTGTCGATCCTGTGCTTCTTTAATCCTTTGTCTTATGGTTTGCATTTTATCTTCCATTTCTTGGATCACTTCTAGTCCCACCAGGACACTATCCTCAAGCCGATCCCAACTCAAGGGCGTCTGACATGGTCACCCGTAAAGAAACTCGAAAGGCACCATCTTAATGGTGCTCTAGTAACTGTTGTTGTAAGTGAACTCCACTAGTGGAAAGAATTATTCCCAACGCTTTTGTTGGTCCAGCACATACATGCACAACATGTCCTCCAAGTTCTGGTTCATTCGTTCAGTCTGTCCATCGGTCTCTGGGTGATACGCAGTACTAAAGTTAAGTTGGGTTCACAAGGCCTCTTGGAAACTCGTCGAAAATTGTTCAGTAAACACCGATCTTTGATCAGATATAATCCTCTTAGGCACGCCATGCAGCCTCACAATCTCATGGATGAAAATTATAGCAATGTCAGGTGCCTGATACGTCGTATGCACAGGAATAAAGTGAGCACTCTTCGTCATATTTTCTACTACTACAAAAATCGAGTCATGTCTCCACGCCGTCAATGACAATCCAACAATGAAATCCATCGAAATAACCTCGCATTTTGATTTCAGAATAGTGTGCAGTTGTAGTAATCCCGTTGGATGTCTATGTTTAGCCTTTACCTGTTGACATTCAAGGCATTTGGCCACATAGATGACTATGTTTKCCTTCATTCCCTTCCAAAATAATAAGGGCTTAAGGTTTKCCCTCATCTTTGTGACTACTGGGTGAGCCATGTAAACTTCTCTATGAGCCTTTCTCAGGATCAACATCCTCAACTCGTCATTTGGCAGTACGTAAATCCAACTTTCAAACCTCAATAACACATCGCCATCAAATGAAAATCCCTCATATTGTGGTACCATCATTGTTTTTTTTCCAATAAAACCCTCAACCTCATTCTACCGGTCGTCATCATGCTGTAAATTTAGAATCTTTTCAAGTAGATTCGTCTGAAGAGGCAACACCAAAAATATGCATGGCCTCCGACTCAAAGCATCCACCACTCGATTCACTGTTCCCTTTATGTAAGTAATCTCAAAGTTGTACTCCCTAAGCAATTTCGACCAACATCGTTGTCGCGCATTCAGGTCGCTTTGCGTAAAAATGTGTTGTAGTCCACAATGATCAGTCTTTAGTTCAAATTTTCATCCAACAAGGTAGTGTCTCCAAACCTTCAAGGAATATACAATGGCTAATAACTGCAAATCGTGTGTCGCGTAGTTCTCCTCATGCCTTCTCAGTTTCCTCGAAATGTAAGCAATCACTCATCCGTCTTGCATCAAGACTCTACCTAAACCTTTCTTGGATGCATCAGTGCACAGCAAGAAGTCCACGTCCATGTCAAGGACCTTTAGTATCGACGTTGTTTTCAACAAATCTTTAAGCCTCCGAGATGCTTCCACACATTTCTTGGTCCAAACAAACTTCTTGTTTTTCTTCTGCAATTCCATGATTGGATTTGCTATCTTCAAAAATCCCTCGACAAACCATTGATAATATCCTACTAAACCCATAAATATACACACTTTCATGACATTCATCGACACATGCCATTCCATAATAGCCTCGACCTTGGCTCGATCCATGGCAATACCTTCGTCGGAGATGACATGCCCTAAATAGTGAATCCTCGATTGATAAAAAGAGAATTTGGATAATTTCCCATACAATTTGTGCTCTCGCAGACACTGTAGTACCAAGCGCAAGTGTTCGTCATGCTCCTTTGTCATCCAAGAGTAGATCAAAATATCATCAATGAATACTTGGACGAACTTGTCCAAGTACTTGCGGAACACCCCATTCATCAAACTCATAAATAACCCTGGGGTGTTTGTCAGTCCAAACGGTAAAACAATAAACTTGTAGTTTCCAAAACTCGTCTTAAAGGTGGTCTTAGGGATGTCATCTTCCTTGATCCGTAACTGGTGATACACTGATTGCAAATTGATCTTGGAGAACACCATCGCACCCTTCATTTTATCAAACATATCATCAATTCTCGGCAAGGGATATTGATTCTTGATCGTAGCCTTGTTCAGTTGATGGTGGTCAATGCAAAGGCTCCATGATTCGTCCTTCTTTCGTATGAAAATAACCAGTGCACCCCATGGTGACACACTAGGATGTATCAGTCCCACGTCCAACAACTCCTTCAGTTGCATTTTCAACTATTGTAACTCTAGGGTCGACATCCAATAAGGCGTTCTTTCTATCGTTTCAGTCCCTGATTTTAGGTCTATGGTAAACTCCAATTCCCTCTCTGGTGGCATCCCATGTAACTCCTCTGGAAACACGTCCTCAAACTCTCTCACCAGCAGAAGGTGTTCTAGACCTTCCGCTACTCCCTTATTATTTAGCACAAGGATCGCATAAAGCTTGCACCCCTTGTCCATACTCTTACATAACTATAAGGAAGAGACGGACCTCAGGGAAACTCCCTAGTTCTGTCCTACAATCAAACCTCTTTGTCCCTCTTCGTCGACCAAGCTCAACCATTTCATCTTACAGTTGAGTATCGCCTCATGTGATTCCAACCAATCCATACCAATCATGACATCATAAGATCCTAAGATCATGACGTACAGGTTGGTCCTCATGACAAACTCTCCCAGGTTAAGGGTACAGCCTGTAACCTTTCCTCCAACCTTCTATTTCACTCCCAAAGCCATCTCTATGAAGCTAAACTCATCATATTCAACTACCTTTACCTTAATCCTTTCTAGCACTGCACCAAAAATGAAACTCTCGGTAGCACCGAGATCTATCAAAATACTAAGGGTCTAGTCAGCGATGGTACCTGTCATCTTGAGCACAGTCGTTTGATGCTCTATTGGGTTGTTATTCACTGCTGCATGAATCTAATGGGCCTTACCCATATCTTCCACTGTAGTGGGTCCAGATGATCCAGATGCTCTGGTCCTCTCCACAAGACAATGATGCTCATAGTGTGGCTCCCCACACGTCCAACACCCTTTCTTTGGCCCAGTAGTCCTGGTACCCGAAGTAGAAGATCACGGCCCACCATCCTGGAACCCTGGTCTGTTCTGCTGAATAGGCCTAAATTGTTGTTGTTGTGGGAAATGTTTTTGTTGATGTGGTGGTCCCTGATAAGGTGTCCACTGCTGAGGTGGTGGTTGTCGAGGTGTAGTGAAAGTGGATCCCCTCTATAAGCCACGATATCCCAGCGTATGTATCGCTAGTGTATGGTGCTACTGGGATCCAGATAAACCCTGTCATGCTAGTCTCACTGGAGTCTTGGTCTGACCCCCACTGTTAAGCTCCTCCTCATCTAT
>JASDQU011104698.1:43437-55842 GCA_032191745.1 Picea mariana
TTATTGTGTTACCTCCATTCCCTAGTTTCCTAAATTTTATATTTCCTTCTTTCCCCTTTTTTTTAGAGCCAAAATGGCAGTTTCACAATTTACCCTATTTTCCTTTTATTATTAATTTACTGTCTTTTTACACTTTCACAAGTTAAATAATTAATTTCTTCTTTACCTTTGATATCCATAGATTTTATTTAAGTTCTTACTCTCTTCATTTTACCCAAAAATTTATGAAGACCACAATTATTTCTTAAGTGTTTTTTTTTTTTTTTTTAACTTTATCATTTTATCTTTATAGAGATATTTTCTTAAGAATAGACAAAATTTTACCCCTAGAGAAGTTTTTGACTTGGAACTTAGATTCTGGACTGGTGACACTTAATTAGGCAGTTGTTTTTTTTTTAATTTCTTAACGAGATAAATGTCGTAGGGCCATCTAGGTTCCTCCCTCTATCATCATCAATGCGACGTGCCCTTCAGGATGCATTAGGTGCTCCAAGGGTGTCACTCGCCTCACTTGTTCCTTTGCGCGACATGCCCTTTAGGATAAACTACCTGCTCCAAGGGTGCCACTCACCTCTTGTGTTTCTTTTGCGTGATGTGCCCTTCAGGATGCACTACTAGCTCCAAGGGTGCCACTCGCCTCTTGACTGATTGGTAGACATCAATAACCCCTAGAGTCAACACTCTGCTAGGTGAAATTGTGGGAGACTAAGGGCTTCTAAAGAATAAGGCCCCGACCTTATTGCGCGCCCCTTAGAATCATCGTGAGCGACTGTTGTAGTCTTCCCTCACGGCATCGTGGGTCCTCTTGAAATAGGTAATCATTAACCTACCGTTCCAGCCACGACGGGAGTGCTAGTAGGCTGTGGTAGGGTTGTTGACCACACCTCTCCCTCAACCTCTCTGGTAGTCGTGTGTGGCCCCTTTACTCCATATGTGAGTCTGGTCGGCAAGCTATCATCAGCCTGCATCATCAATGAATCATGTCAGAACATGTCCACATCATATCATATAATCAAATGTAATAATATCACAATAAATCAATTAAACTCCAATAGCACATTCTCTGACTTGATCCAGAGTCCAAGGGGTTCCATCGATGCCTCTGCATCCTCAAGGTCCAAAACCCTACACACTCAGTAAAACCAAGTCAATAACACCTTTCTATGTCAATGCAGTAAAACAACATGTTGTCTACCCATAACGCATCATAATCAAGTCAAGTGTTTTAATATCATAATAATCCAGATCACTTGCGAGCAAGTGTCCTAAAAAATAAGTTCGTTCAGTGCGCCAGAGCGGGATGTTACAATATATCATGCATGTATTTACAATGATTTTCAATACACACACTGTGTCAATTCCCTGTTGAACAAGGAAGAAATTACACATTTTCTTCATATTGAACATCACACCATTAAAATGTTTTAATTTTAAGCTTTGTTTTACATTTAATTGCTTTATAATTATAGTTGATATTGAAATATTTTAATTAAGGTAGATATTTAATTTTATTAATGATCAATATTGAAACAATTTTTTTTTAAATGTATTCATGTTAAGTCCATGTTGAATACAAAGAAAATTACCAATCCTTGAGAATGTCATTGTTCTCTGAAAAGAGATGGATTTATATGGTTGATAGTCAATGCAATCTTGTTATTTAATACAAGTTTTATTTAAATTGATAATTACTTTTTATACTTTTATATGCATATGTGAGATATTTGAAGCCAATTATTTTTCTTATTTTTTATATGAATAGTGTTCTTGTCAATGCATTACAAAAATAGGAATATGAAAATAAGAATTGAGTTTTGGTTTCCTTCCTTTAATATTTTCGTTGGTTGATTTTATTTTTAGTCTGTTTTACCTTGATTCTCAAATTAGGCCTCCTCTTTCATGAGTCACCTAATTTGTATCCTAATTTTTAGATTAGTGCGATCCTCAAATTGGGTGCAAATAGGGATACATATTTTTTCTCTAGATCCATAAATTGACCCCTATTTCTAAATAGTGGCCCTATTTATTTAACTTTGAATTCGAGTTTTATTTTGAAGTTCAACTTCATTTTTTCTATCTTCTTCCTGATCCTTTCTTTCTAGAGTTCAAATTTGATTTTTATTTAGTCTTTTATTTCCTACAAGAAGGTTTAGACTTAGTTCAAACTTTTTGAATATCTTGAAGCCTTTCTTCAAACTTTTGAAACTACTCCCAAACTTTGAAATCTTGCCTCAAATGGTCATCATCGTAGTTTGGTGATCAACCTTGATGTCCAAATTGTTCTCTCTTTTAATTTTATTTTCTATTTAAATATCTCAATTTGGACATTGACTCTAATTGAAAAATCAATGTCTACCTCCTTCAAGTTATTTGCGAATGGGACCCAATTTTGATATCAGGTATGATATCCAAATTCGGTTCTTCTATCAATCTTTGGAAATTGTTGGATACCTAATCCTCGTGATTATAGCAGTTTGTAAATAATATTGTAAATAGTATTTAGGATAAATCTGAAGAGTCGTACATAATAGGAAGAGTCATTCAAAAGAATAAAACCAAAGTTCATCTGAATTTGTGTTTATGAAGATTTCATATTAATGCAATTCATTCAAGTGTGGAGTTACACTCTCTTCCCATACTTGGACAGATATTGGTATCAGAGAAGGTTAACTACATGATCATCTTTGTTAGGCATTTCATTTCCCTCCTTCCTCATGTAGAAACATCCATATGCCTACAATTCTATCCCTATGCTTTCATATTTATCTACCATCTACAAAAACTCCTTTGAGATCTCCAACATCTCTGCTATATATTTACCTCTTTTGGCACCATCTCAACTACCTCTTCCCCTCATCCAACTCTAAATGTTACCTTCACTCCATCGAAATATCATGTGCCTCCCTTCACTCTCACGCAACACATTGTTGTGCAAAATTGTGGTGATATGACCCTCATAAGTCCTCCACTTGGGCTATATATGTGATTTCACATGCCCTTGTCTAGATAAAATCCTACATAGATTAAATTGAAGGATTTTTGTGGTGTCTACCATATAACAAATTTGAGGGGTTCCTCTCATTGATCCCACATCTATAGATTGGATTGTTCCATAAACAACATCTCCACATAGATTTGTGTTTGGAAACAAGTAAGATTCAAATCGTGCTTCAAATTATATGGTTTTCATTTTCGTCCATGCTTGATTAGCCAATAATATGTAACTATCCATAGATTGGAACTCCTTACACTAAGTAGATAGAAAACATGATTGAATGGAGGCCAAGGCATCTTCCTACATATATCCATTCCCTCTCATTCCAATTGTATCAATGATGCTCAGTTTTCAAATCTCCGTAGTGTTACCATGTCATTAATCACTTCTACAATTCACTATTAAGACTACTTGTTTTGATGTCGATACTTTCCATGTAAAGCATTCTAGCTGAGAATGCTCTAACCACATATAAGGGAGGACCTATAATATTTTGTTTTTCTCATATTTTAATAAAAGAGATTGGGCAAAGACACAAAACATGAATAAAGGAACCTAACATACATATATTCTCGAACAATAATGAAGAAAGACATATGATGAGGAGGGGCATTCACATTCGGTCTGGAAATAGGGATATATTTCTTTGAAATTTGGAGTTCATGTAGGTGTTTGAGAGGTGTTGAAATAATTTGAATTCAATAATGTTTCCCATTTTACAAATAATGAGAAGCTAAACAAGTTGATGGTTTATCAAGTTGTTTTTGAAGGAGACAGTGCACATATCAAGTATCAAGTTTTGTTGAAAGATGCATTCTCTCATATCCATAGTTGGTGTGGTGCTGAATGGAAAATAAAATTACCGAAAATGGTATAGAAATATCAAACACACTTTGAGATTTAACAACTTGTGGGATGAATTTTTTGAAGAAGAAGTTGTAAGTGAAGGATGAGATGAATTAGAAGCACAATGGAAGAGTATTACCAAGCATATCTATATCAAAAAAGGAGTGTGACATATGGAAGGACAAAGAAACAAAATCAAATTATGTGATTAATGCAAAATTAAGTGAATAGTTGATCCGACATATTGTTTCCATTAATGATTCCTATAGTGATTTAAAGAAATTGAAGGATTTGTATGACTCTCACTCAGAATTAGAACTCATACAATTGATGGTGAATCTCTTCAACCTAGAGTTGAAGAATGATGATCCCATGGGTTTAAATTTTACGATCAAATCCATAATGCATGACATTGATGCCATTGGAATGAAGATATGAATTCATCTCATATTATTCATTAAGGACCTATACTCTACATATTCTCACTACCTTGAATCCATGCAAGCTAGTGGTCAAATGAAATCCATCACATCTGACACTTTGGTGGAGAAAGTTGTAGAATGTGAAAAGTCCTTTGGAAAGAAGTTAGATCATCCCACTAGTGATACCTTTTTCCTTTCTCATAAAGTAAATAATTAATCACATGATTATTCTAGAGGAGAAGTAAGTAAAAGAGAACATGTAGGAAATAATTCCATAGGTAGGGGGGTAGACACAACCAAAGTGAGAGATTTTATATTCACTATGACCCAGGTGGAAATAATGGGTCTCAAACCTTTGAGAATTGGAACCATCACACTTAAATTTCCTAGACTCCCAAAAAAAATTTGCATGANACTTAAATTTCCTAGACTCCCAAAAACAATTTGCATGATGTGCTCTATCTTCTTGAGATGTGAATAAAATTTGTGTCTCTTGTGCATATATAATATCAAGGCCATTCTAATCATATCCTCAGTGGAAAATTTGAAATAAGGAAGGCTTCTCACAACATGGTTGTTATGACAATAGTGGAAGATGGAAGATTGTTGATGTTGAAAGGGACATATGCTTATGAAAAACATTATTCATACCTCTTTCATTAGGATGAAGGTACAATTACATCTAGTCCCTTGTGGCATCTTAGTTTTGGTCACATTAATTATGACAACCTTCATTTTCTAAAAATGAATTCTCTTTCGAATTTTCATACTATTCGAAGGAATTTAAAGCAATGTGATGCTTGTATCCTTGGAAAATATATCAAACAACCATTTCATGATTCTACTTCCAGAGCATGTAGAAAAGTTGAATCGATACATTCTGATTTGTGTGGCCCCATGCCTATTCCATATGATAATGGAAATCAATATATATTGGCTTTTATTGATGATTACACCAAGATGTGTTGGGAATACTTGTCAAAAGATAAATCACAAGCTTTTGAAACTTTAAAAAAGTTCATTTATGGATTCAAAATGAATCACATTATGATATTGTCTCTCTTTGTATTGATAATGGAAGAGGATATACATCTAACAAATTTGAAAACTATCTATTACAACATGAGATCAAACATCACACAGTAGTTCCATAGAATCCTCAACATAATGGTGTAGTTGAATGTTATGACCCAAGGGGGGCATAGATAGGGTTAAATATACATGATATTACCCCAAGGGGGGGAATATATGGCACTAAATGTACATGTAATGTGTAAATATATATGTAATAGGGTCATCCTAATAGAAAAGGGACCTCATCAATGTTTTTTTTAAGCGAAATTTTGCCAATTTGGCTAAATTTAAAGTTTTTGAAAGAAAATTTGGCTAAATTTCTTCATATTTTCATTAAAAAATAAATAAAAATAATGTAGCCTTATTTATGATAATAATTCTCTATATTTGTATACATTTATCCTAGAAATAAAACTTTTCCATCAATATATAATTGGATTCCTTAACATTTTTCGCCAAATCCATGATTGTGTATTATAAATTTTAGGTAGTATTTACTACATCTAAATTTTAAGGTAGGTATTGATACTCTTGGGAATACCATGAACTTATATTTGAAATCATATAAGTGTTTGTATTCAGAGACAAAATGTTTAATACTTGACTTTTTTTTTTCACTTATTTGAACATATATATGGTACACCATATTGTATATAGTGTTTTCATATTGGAGGTTTTTAGTAGCTTGAAGAAAATGTTTTATGTATTTGTAATTATAGTTTCCAATGCCATTGTTTTTGGTTGTAAGTTTTCTATAATTTCTATGAAAGGTTGATTTTTCTCTAGATGTTATAATATGGTATTTATTAGTATTATTTGTTAGTGATGCACAAGTGACACTCATGTATTGATGTTTTTTCCTAATTTTCAAGGTAGTAACAAAATATTAATGGATTATCCCCTAATATAAATGATAAGTTTTTTTTAATAAATATGATTTGATCGCCAAATAGTTTGATAAGTTATAACATGTATGATTTGAAAAAAAAAACATCGGGCCTCATGTGTGTGTATAAAATGTATTCATTATTGAGATATGGGAATTGGTGATGTATGAATGTAATTGGGTATTTGGAGGAGGTTCTCCTATACTTTAAGGTGTTATTATGTAACTTATATCTCTTATATATCTTCGAGTTGTCCTCTATGATCACATTGATGTACATGGTGTGTACTTATGTTCAGTTATGATATCTTAAGAATTTGGTTCAAAACATTTGTTATATTCACACTTTACACATGAGGCCCCTTTTCTATTAGGTTGACCCTATTACTTATATATTTACACATCACATATACATTTAGCCGCAGATATACCCCCCCTTGGGGTCATATCATGTGCATTTAACCATATATATTCCCACCTTGGGTCATAACACTGAAAGAATAAACAAGAATCACATAGTTATGGTTTGTTCCATGATACTTTTCAAAAATGTAGAAATGATGTTTTGGTATGATGCATTTTATGTCAAAAACATGTGTCCATGTCATGCTCTTGAAAATAATATTCCTTGTAAAATGTGGTATGGCCACATTCCTTTAGGGAGGAATCTCAAGGTCTTTGCTTCCACATGTTGTGCCTTAATTCTTAAGGAGAAAATAAACAAACTTGATTCAAGGAGTCTAAAGTGCATCTTCTTGGGGTGATAAAATACCATAAAAGCATATAATCTTTATAATGAGGTAAAAAATAAATTCATTCTTTCTAGAGATGTATTTTTTCTTGAATCCTCCAGGAATGAAAAAACTTTGAGGTGAGATTAGAAGAATTCACTATGAACTAGACTCCCATTCATGCATGGATTTGAATCTTCATCTTAAAATATTGTTAATAATATGCACAAACCTATGGGTGGTTGTATATGTGTGGGCTACGTTGAAGATCAAGAGAGAAGGACGTAAGGTGAGGGACTCCTAGGACATAAAATTTGGCAAGCTAATTGGAGAAAAACATTCAAGTGTGGAGATGAATAATCTAGGAAGGTCGTTAATTTATCCATCCATGAGTTGAGTGTTTATGGACTCAACATTTTGAAAAAAGGATTGCATTTTTTCCTTACTCCTAAAATTCTCTAAGTTGAGAGAATTGTTTGTAGCATTGAAGATAGTATAAAAAAATTGAGCAGTGAGGACCAAGAAGATACTATATGTGATTGTCCATCAATGATAAAGAATGAAAAACTTACAAAAACAAATTTGAGTAAGAAATAACATGAAGCCCTCAGAAACCTAAGGAATAATGATAACATCATGCTTCTGAAAGTTGACAAAGGAGGGGCCACTGTGGTCATGAAAAAAATGTACCACAACACTAAAATTAATGAGCACCTCACTAGAAGTGGAACCTACATAAATATAAGTAGCAAACCAATATCTACAATAATTAAATAAGTCAAAAAAATTATTATTGAAGTTTTCCTATATTAAAGGAAAAAGAAATGGCTTACTCCTAGTTGCCATATCACCCCAAGAATGTATGGATTACCAAAAATCTAGAAGGAAGGGGTTTCACTTAGACTAATTGTCAACATAATTGGTTCCCCAACCTATGATGTCAAGAAGCATGTAGAAAATCTTTTAGGACCTTTGGTTGGAAACACAGACTCGTACATTGAAGATTGAGGTGAATTTGTGAAACTCATCAAGGATGAAGTTGAACCAAGGGACACATTCATTAGTTTCGACACAATTTATCTTTTCACTAAAATCCCATTGAATGAATTTTTCCAGGTTATCATTGAAGTTACAGACTTAGTGATCCATAAACGGTGGGCCTATGGCCTAATCATTTCATCAACAAAGATATTTTCAAAATTAAATATTATTCTCAATATATTTTAAAGCACACACTCTTCATCAAGAGAAGTGTGAGGAAATGGTGAAACATCCCCAATAATTTACTATTATAATCTTATTTCCCTTTTCCCAAACATTAATGAAATTGTATATAATATAAATAAATGAGTATATAGTAAAATAAGATTTCTACAGGCCACAAGAAACTAATCCTCCCTCAAATCATTGTGTATAAGACTGGGATAAATGAATCTCTAGTGCGATATGTGTTGGAATATTCAATAAATGAACCCAATCATCCCCAATTATAGGTAAATCAATGCCGCACTTTGTGCATACAATTAAAGGAACAACCAAAAAAATACCCAGTGTTGTGAGAGCATACCAAGAGATTGTTTAAAGGTGAATTTATTCAATTGCATAAGGGATCATCCATGAGAATGGGTTTTTCATTTCTCATAAATACAGAAATGCCTCACTAAAAAAACAACTAATAGATAAATCACACACCACATTCACAGTAGTGGTTAAACGTACCCTAATTAACATATATTTATTTTTGCTAAGGAAATTATTTACAAATGGTGAGTTATGCATGCTCAAAAATATCGTACATTGTTAGTCACTAAAAAAAATCCAAATGGCCATGTCTCATATATGCCTTCTCTCATCGTGGAAATTCTCATTGACTCCATCATCCACGATCTTTAAATAGGTTGCATGCTTCGAGCTCTCATCTCTGCAAACTTCCAATCTTCTCCTTGCATCCCCCTTCGTTAAGGTTTTTAGGACATCCCTCATTTTTTTATTGGGATACCTTTATAATGCCAACCATCACATATGTTCATTTCCACTTCCAATTCACAAAGAATACAAAATAAAATGAAATGAAATGAAACATATTGTTTACAAAATTTTCAAACATTTTCCTAGATCCAATTCAGATCACACCTCCCCATTTGTAGGTTTTTGGTCCCTAAAAGATTCAATTCCTTCAATATTCTTCTTCTTCTTCTATCATCAAGTAGACTACAAAAAATATCAAAACAAGGATGCCTTCATTGTAGGACAGATGATAAGAGTTGATAAGGGGTTTCCTTTGGCATAACCATGATGTTCATCTCATGGTTGTAGAGTAAATTAACTATTCCAATAGGTTGTTGGACTACCAATGCTCCTTGGGCTGAAGGATCCAACAATTCCTCTTTACCCTTAACCTTGACTCTCCAATACTTCTTCTTGGTTATCTATCTCATAGGATGGAGTTCTGGGTGAAGCCTCCAAAATTTGGCCTCCCAGTGTCATATCAATAAAAATTACTGGGAATAGTTCTTGCATGGGATTCTTGGCCTTCTATAGTTCCAACAATCGATATCCTTATGAACCATTTTCTTGCAACAAAAAAAAACTATTCCATACCTCTTCGACTTCTGATGATGCTCACTAGCTTGGTTACTTGGTCCCCCAATATTTGGAGCGAATATAGATGGAAACATCATCTCTTTTATACCCTCTTACAAGCTTTGAAAAACATATTTTAGTAGATTGATGCACATGGCTTGTTTTTCGAAATGAAAGTGGTTTGATCTGCACTTGTGCTCACTTCTTGTACATTTAACCCTAGGCCTTCATTCTTGGGCCTCTACTAAGCTACAATCATAATCCACTTTCCTTCATTTCCTATCCCTTGGCCATCATAGCCCATTTTCCTCATTATATTAGAATCAATGCATATAGTGTGCTTCTCAAAGTCACCAAGGGTGTTGTAAGGAGATCTTACCATGTTTTCGTTTGTCATGGTGTTAGCTTCAGAAATGGCGATGGAAAGGGATTTATTGGTTTCTTGTACAATTGCTTCTAGATACTTCAAGGCCTCTTCCTTCATTACCAAGTCCTGGTATAGGTGAGGAGTGAACTCAATGAACCTCTCCTACTATCAATTATACAACTCAATGAATTTCTCCCCCAAATATAAGAGTTTCAATATTCTCTTGTCTAATTCTACCCTCATGGCAGCGAATGAGTCCTTGCACTTGGAAATATGTTTCTCTTTCTCATCTTCTCTCTACATCCAATACTAGATTTATTCTTGGATTTGTCTGTTGAAGTCTCTCAACTCTTCTAGATTATCCCTATTGAATTTTTTTCCCATTGCAGGTTCTTCAATTTATCTGACAAACCTTCTGTGATACCATAGGATCCGTAAATAGTGGGACTATTTCCTGAATGTTTTATCGACACATATATTTGTGGAATTAAATATGATTATCATTATATTTTAAGGATAAAACACTCTTCATCAAGATTTTTTTGAGTAAATGGTGCAACAAGCCTAGTAACTAATTGTTATAAGCTTATTTCCCTTGTCCAAAACATTAATAAAATTATATATAAGATAAATAAATGATTATACAGTAAACTGAGATTGATAGAGGCCCCAAGAAACTCAACCTCCCTCAAATTTTTGTGTGTAAGACTTGGATAAATAAATATTTTTCATGCTAGATGTTGGGATATTCAATAAATGAACCCAATCATCCACAATTAAATGGAAATCAATGTCGAGGTTTGTGTGTACAATTAAAGGAACAATAAAAAAAACTAATGTTGTGCCAACGTACCAAGCGATTGTTTAAGGTGAAATTATTCAATTAAAAAATGGATCATTTGTGATCATGGGTCATTCATTTCTCATAAACACATAAGTTCCTCTCACTAAAACAAATATTTAATATAGAAATCACATGCACCATATCCATAGTAGTGGTTAAATACACCATAATTAACATAGATTGATTTTTTCTTACAAAGTTATTTACAAATGGTGATCTATGCATGCTCATAGATATCGTGTATTTTTACTGACTAAAAAAGATGTATATGGCCATGGATCAGATATTCCTTTTCTCATCATGGACATGCCCCTTGACTTTGTCCATGATCTTCAAGCAAGCTGCACTCTTCGATCTCTCATCTATGCAAATGTCCAAACTTATCCTTGCATGCCCCTTCTTTGAGGTTTTCATGACATCCCTCATTTTTTTAATGGGATACCTTTGGAATGCCAACCATCACATATATTAGTTTACACTTCCAATTTTCCAAGAAGACAAAAATAAATTAAAATTAAATGAAACGAAACATATTTATTTACAAAATTCGCAAACATTTTCCAAGATACAATTCAGATCACCTAGAGAAATCCACAATAGTATAAGTATGTCTAATATATACCTTTTTCGGATTCCAAGTATAATTATTTTAATAAATAAGTGGAGTATCCATGGGGTCCCCCTTGTCCCCAATTGTAACCAACCTCTTTATGGAGAAATTTGAGAAGAAGGCTCTTGACACGTACCCTATAAAACCCTCAATATGGAAGAGGTATCTATATGATACCAACATCAAGTTTCCTCATGGTAACGATGGATTTTTTAATTTATTTGATCACCTCAACAAAATCTCAAAAGACATCAAATTTACCATGGAACAAGAAGAAAATGAGATCACACCTTTCCTAGATTTATTGTTTACAAGGAAATAGGATGGAACCCTTGGACAAAATTTATTCAAGAAGATAACTCACACTAACATCTACATAGATGTTCACTCCCACCATCACCCTTAAAAGAATATGTGGGTCATCAACACCATAACCATATGGGTAACAAGATTCTCTAATGATGAACATTTCAAACAAAAAATAGACGACTTAACCAAGGTATTTACGAGTATGCGTTACAAATACGAGGACATCAAGAAATCATTGAAAACTTAAGAATATATCATTGTCAAAATGATCAAACCTCCACCATAAAACCATACCTACACTACATCTGAGGGGTTACAAATAATATGACACGAGTTTTGAAAATAAAATATGTTACAACTTTATCCATGCCTCTAATAATTGTGAGACAAATAATGAGATCAATAAAATATCCTAATGGCCATTGTCAGGGGAAGGCAATCATTAATATTTTATCTTCCTGCAGAAAGTGTTACATTGGGGAAACTAGGTGACCATTCAAAGTAAGTATCAAAGAACATAAATCAATCATTAGGAGGTAGATAATTCACACCTCTGCTTTGGCAGAACACTCTCTCAAAACCAAGAACCATGTATGCCTGCAGGACACCACACCAAAATACTCACAAAATAAGACCATATTTATAAACGTTGATTTAAGGAGGCCCTTGAGATAATTAAGAGCCCAAACGACATGAACAAGGATGGTGACCTGGAAGTAAGTAGAAGCTAGCTTCCCT
>JASDQU011104698.1:63045-91805 GCA_032191745.1 Picea mariana
CTGAGTCAGCCGCACCTGTCTATACCAAGGTAGTAAAAACATCCTGTCATATACTCAATGCATCATAATGAAAGAAAAATTTATCATCATATAAATCCAGATCACTTGCGAGCAAGTGTCCTCAAAGAATAAGTTTGGTAAGTGTGCTAGAGTGGGATGTTACAACTTACTCCCTATTTACTTTACTGGCTGGTCTTTCTCCGCTTGTTGATCGTGGTCATTGTTTTCTGATGTTTGTTGTGAGACAACGTTTTAGATATTTTCCTAAAAGCGTTTAGGTGTAAGCGGTTCAGGATTTTCTGATGTTTGTTGTGGACAATGTTTCTGATAATTTCCTTGCTGCGTTATTAATTTTCCTTGAGGAGAGAGGTTTCCTCGTCACCAGGTCTACGATAGTTTTTGTAAACGATATTATATTTTAAATATAACATTGAGCAATTTTTCCTTGAAAAAAAAAAGAGGGTTTTATTACGCTCTAGATGGCCACGTTTTCCAACTTTGTCCTTTATCATTATCATTTTATATTTCACATTTCATAGATTGCCATCGTAGTGAGGATGTATTGATATTCGTAGATTGCAGTGCCTATATTATGATGCTATTTATATTTATTGACATCTTGAGTTGATGGTTCTCATAAATTATTGTCAATAGAATATGGAAGGTTGTCATGGTCAATTTAAAAATTTATTATATTATAGAAATTCCCTTTTTAAAGCATGGAGTATATTGTCTTCCCATTTGAGGATTCCCATAGTCATGATGTTTTTTTCCATGTAGTGCCCACTTTAATTAATTAATATTTTAATTGTTGTTATCTAAAATTGATAGTTGCGAGATCTATTTAATACCCTTTTTACTTTTGTCATAAAATTTTAGTAATTTAGATTGCCATTTTAAATTTATGGTGTATGATGTTGTTTTCCAAATGATGTGTTTCCATTGCTGCTTTTGAGGTTATATTGTAATTTAAAGTATGAGATGATGTTGATTAATATCAATTATGAAGCTATATACAGGATGACAAACCTATATACTGACCTGTTGTCATTGTTGGTTATAAGTATGGTCTCATAATAATTGATAACCTTGTCACTTAACATTATTATCTTGTCATCTCCGATTATTCAAGAAAATGTGGCATTAAATAGGGTTATTTATTTCTTGTCGTTTCCTAATTAGGATGTCATTCCCAAGTATGATGTATCTTGTTAGATTTGTTTAATTGAAATGTTAATGATGACATTTAAAGCGCAATGTTAATGATGTTAACTGCAACGATAATACCAGTTAGTTGCATTGTTGATATTTGTTAAGTTGAATGCTTGATGATGTTTTAGACGCAACTTCATGGTAAGGTATGGTATTAATCTTGGAGGCAAGGTGTGATGATATGAAGAACCTAGCTAGTATTCAATCACAGATAAGTCTTAGACATCACCTCGTCATTAATTTAATGTTCAAGTCCTTGTCGCGCACCTTCCATAAGGGGCGCAATTGTTTGTCTTATTTGGGTTGTACTTGATTGTGGTCAGTTTTACTTTTCGTGGTTGCGTCGTACTCGTCGTCGGGTGGTGACGCAGAGTTGACTAGGTTGTTGTTGTTTGACTAGTGGCGTTGTACAGTTCAGTATGTCGCTAGTTCCACACGCACGCACACACCACAGAAAAAATAAATAAAAAATAAAAAATAAAAAATAAAATTTGCACCTGTTACTAGAATGGTTGTCGTAACGAGGAAGGTCGTTACACTCATTCATAATGATTTGTCTTGATGAGACACTACATGGATTGATCTCTATTGAACTCCTGTTCTTTGCTTGTGGTGACTGAAGAGAAACAACGGCGACATTTATTCCACTAGAAATTAGATTGTTCTCTTATGAAATCCTATGCTTTGACATATGCTACTTTTCCTTTTCTTTTTCATATTCTACATTTTATATGGGATTCTCTTTTTTCAAGGACTTTCTTTCTTGAATCCATCGGTTCTCCATGTTTAAAGATAAAAATTGGCTTCCAAGCACCCCACCACAAATTTTTCTTGATATTACACAAGAAGGAACAACTAACAATTCCAATTCCAAGTGGACAAATTTGTCTTCATATTGGAAAAGAAGACACAAGTAATAATTCCAATTCTAATTGGACAAATTTGTCTTGATATTACATAAGAAGACACAACTAATAATTCCAATTCCAATTGGATAAATTTCTCTTGGTATTACACAACTAACAATTCATATTGCATAAATTTGTCTTCCAATTCAAAGAAGACACAAGAAGCCATAACCAAGAATTTCAATTCCACTTGGACAAATTTGTATTCCAATTCTTCCCACAAGTTTCTTGCAATAGCACAAAATTGTCTATGAATTAGACAACAAGACAAAAAAAAAGGTTTTTTCTTGCAACTTTTGTATACAAATATTGGGCATGTAGATGTAGGGATCGAGATAGATGATGTAACATCCCCATCTAGTACGAATCCTACGATGTACAACCGGTAAAAGAACCCTTAATTTTTTTATTTTATTTTTTCTATGTGTGTGTAGGAAGGTAATAATGACATTATACTCAACATCACAACACGATGATGACACAATGCATGCAAATCACGCAACAAAAACATAACGGCCTAACATAAAAGAACATTAAGCACATGGAATTAATGTACAACATTTAACCAACGAAAAATAAGAATGACTACTCGTCTGTCCTACCCTGCAATGGTTAGGACCTCCAGGACACATAAGCAACGCTCAAGCCCAGGTTCTCATCGATTTTGACCATTTAAGGTCTTAGGGCTGGAAACTGTTCTGAGGAACAAGGAGGTGTCTACATCTCGCCCGACACAAATAGACCAAGCCTACTAAGCTAAGGACAATCATCCTAACAAGAAAAAATTAATTACACAAGTAACTAGAACCCTTAGAGTGAGAAACACCAATCACATTGAATGTTTACAAAACCATGTTTAACATTAATTAATATTAAACAACAACCATTAATCAAGGCTAAAATTGGCGTTAATTACAACCATAAATTGGCGTTAATTACAGATCAATTAACCAGTCTAAATTCCATCATTCAACAAGTTACCCACCGAACTTAACATGAATTACGACTCAAATTTAGCGATTTTGGGTTACCAATTAGGCAATATTTATAAATCCAACTAACCATAAACTTGAATAACAACATTAACATTCTTAAAGTAGAATTCTACCTATAGCATTTATGAACATTTAAACCTCAACATTAGTGTATATATAATGACTGAACTAACCACACTAGCTGGTTATTATCATTGAGGAGGAAACTGGTAGCTAATAACATTGTTGTAGCAAATCAATAAGGTAATTACATATCTGTTACATAACAATTTATTACAGCAGTTAGCCAGGCATTTAACATAATGATTAACATAATCAATTAATTGAGCAATAACAAGGTAGTTTGCATGACTATTTTCATAACAAATATTATAGCACTAACAAGGCAATTATCATGTTAATTAACATAACAATTAATGTAACAGTAGCGAGGCAATTTATATGATGGTTAACATAACGATTAATAGTGCAAAAACAAGGTAATTTACATAACTGTTAACCATTTAACTCGCTATGACATTAAATCAATAAGTAGGAATCTACTGACCATTCACAGTGTTGTAGCAATTGTTCTGTCATTTAGTAAGGAAATTAATATAGCATTTAACATTGCAATTAACAAGCCAATTAACTGTAGAAATGGTTTTGGTAAATTTGTGGTCATTCCAACAAGCTCAGTCAACATTCTAAAGGCAAAAATCATGGGTAATTACAGCAAGCTCTGGCAACGTTATAAAGGAAAAATCATGAGCAATTACAGCAAGCTCCGGAAACATTCTAAAGGCAAAATCATGGGTATTTAAACAACAATAAAAGTCAACTTTTAAAGGCAATAATCGTGGGCATTAAAAAATGTTCTCAGACTGGTGTTGAATGGAAAAACGTGAGCATTTAAACAATGATCTCAGACATGTTTTGAATGGTAAAATCATGAGCATTAAATAATGGTCTCAGACATGTTTTGAATGGAAAAATGTGAGCATTTAAATAGTGATATCAGACATGTTTTGAGTGGTAAAATCATGATCATTAAAAAATGGTCTCAGTCACATTTTGAATGGAAATTTGTGAGCATTTAACCACAATCTCAGCCACATTTTGAATGGAAAAATCGTGGGTAATTAATCAACTATCACAGTCTCATTTTAAAAGGGAAAAACATGTACAGGGACACACCAGAAGGGAATTCATGGCTATCCGTAATTAAAATATGCAGAATGATGTGCCCAAAATGCACCAGAAGGAACTTCATGTTTCCAACATCATTTAAAAGGGAAAAATGCCAGGATACCAATGCCATGCAAACAGGAATACAAAAAAAAATGCTTTTCATCTCCCGAACACCAATATAAAATGAAGATAGGAAATCAAACATTCTTCCCATTGCCAGAGTACCAATACAATGCAGACAAGAATAAAAAAACGTTTTTCATCTCCCAGACACCAATATAAAATGCAGATAGGAAATCAAACATTCTTCTGATTGCCAGAGTACCAATACAATGCAGACAAGAATAAAAAATAAGAACATTTTTTCTATTTCTAGGATACCATTATAAAAATGCAGACCTGAAATCAGTTCATTTTTTTTTCATTGCCAGAATACCCAAAAATTTGCAGACTAGAAATCAATCATGCTTCCAATGATATAACCTCAATACAATGCATACAACAGTAAGAGAACGCAAGGATCTGATGGGCAAGGTCATGGAATGATTGTCGGGGTTTTTATTAGTCAAGGCTTAGAGAAAACCAACCAGGACACAAGATAAACCACATGTAGAGGTCGTTGTCAGATGGCTGAATCAACAATCACCCAGGGAAAAAATCAAGGGTAGCCGACTAACAGGTTCATCCTTCACTCATCATCCTCGCATAGAAAAGAAAGGAGTTGAGATCCATAGGTATTTTAACGCTAAGGCGATGACCGTAGATCAGGATCCTGGCCGATTGCTCAGGCGAGGACTAGTGAGCTAGGGATGAAGTCTAAACAACCACAAAGGTCACAATCAACACAGGAAGGTGGTCAAGACATGTGGGAAAATGAAGGCCATGGGAGTCAACAACCATCAAGATAGGCTAAGGAAAGTTCCATTCATCATATTTAAAAAAACATCGTTTTACTTTTCCATTAAATAAACAGATCCAAGCATAAGTCTTAATACATTCTACCACACAAAAATGAAGAGAGCGTATTGTTGCCTGATCGCCCCATCCGAATGACGTCCTGCACGCTCCATGCAACTCCCTCTCGCCGACCGTCGAGACTTCACCAGTACCTCCTAGCTAATTGTAGGGATACTCTTATTCCTCCTTAGGCCCCTAAGCCGCAAAGGCGCCACACACTCACTATTCATATATTTAGACTATCTCCTAGCTCGCCTCGCAAGGCTGAGCTACCACTCCTCATCGAGCTGGGTATCCCAACTCCCACAAGTTAAGTCAGTCAAGTAGATATTTCTGCAACGTAATGTTACACAAACAAAAGAAGATCCTTCATCCTTCTCCTTCCTTCATTATATAGAGTTTCAAACTTGATTTCTTCCCTAAAATCTCATTTCACTAAAGTTTTAAAAATAAATTCCTAAAAATTCATCTCCGTACAAGTGTCCCCCATCCGCTACATTCCTCCATAATTTAATTTCTTTAATTAACTAATTATATTTACTCTTTAATCCAAATTCTCTTATAAGTTTTAATGGCTTTCCCTATTATTAAATTTCTAATTCAATTTAAATTATAAATTTCTTAAATGGTAGATATTTTTTCTAAGTTTGACTTTCCGCTTTTTCCCTTATGTTCCCCTTTTTCCCTTTTTATGTTTACCTATTTTCCTATTTTCCTAATTTTTTAGATTTTCCCTCTTTCCCCTTTTTAATTAAAACTCAAAAAGGCAGGTGTGGAAATTAACCCTTTATTTTCTCATTTATTTAGAATTTTAAAATTATCAAAATAATAAAACCATAAATACCCCTTTTTCTTTTAAATTTTATTCCAACAGTTTTTTTTTTAATGAATAAATTAAATTTCTTATTCCCTTCATGTTACAAGATTTAACGAAGGTCATAATTATTATTTATATGGTTTTAATTTTAATTTTTATTATTGTTATTTTTTTTTATAGAGAGATAAAATTTTACCACTGGCATAGTTTAGATTTAAAACTTAAATTTTCGTACAGGGCGACATTTAATTAGGGAATTTGTTTTAAAAATTTATTAACATGTTATTCGTCCTAAGGCCATCTAGGTTCATTCCTCTATCATCAACAATGTGACGTGCCCCTCAGGACGCACTAGGTGCTCCAAGGGTGCCACTCGCCTTAATCTATTTCCCTTGTGCGACATGCCTTTCAGGATGCACTACATGCTCCAAGGGTGCCACTCGCCTCTTGAATTACTTGGTAGAAATCAATAACCCATAGAGTTAATACTCCACCAGGTGAGTCAATACTCCGCCAGGTGAACTTGTGGGAGACTAAGGGCCTCTAAGGAATAAGGCCCCCGCCTTATTGCATGCCCCTTAGAATCATCGTGAGTGACTATCGCAGTCTGCCCTCATGGCATTGTGGGTCCTCTCGAACTTGGTAAATGTTAACCTATAGTTCGAGCCATAGCAGGAGTGTTAGTAGGTTGTGGCAGGGCTATTGTCCACACATCTCCCTCAACATCTCTAGTAGTCATGTGTGACCCCTTTACTCTACATGTGAGTCTGGTCGGAAAGCTATCATCAGCCTGCATCATAAACAAATCATGTCATAACATATCCATATCATATCATCTAATCATATGCACTAATATCATAGTAAAATAATCAAACCCCATTGGTACACTCCCTGACTCGATCCGGAGTCTAAGGGCTTCCATCGATGCCTCTGCATCCTTGAGGTCCAAAATCCTGCACACTCAGTAAACCGAGTCAATAGCACCTGTCTATGTCAATGTAGTAAAACAACATGTCATCAACCCATAACACCTCATAATCAAAATCAAAAGTTTTAATAGCATAGTAATTCAGATCAATTGCGAGCAAGTGTCCTCAAAGAATAATTTCACTCAGTGCGCTAGAGTGGGATGTTACATACACCCCCTCTTGGTCTAAACTTTGTCCCAAAGTTTCACAGTATAAATTCTGAAATAAAGTGTATCACAGTATCATATGTCTATGTATCAAAAACAAATGGAAACTGTTGGTGCATATCATATGTGTCCTCCCAGGTCGCCGAGTGTGGACTATAATTTTCCCACTAGACCTTAACCTACTCTATCATTTGACGCCATCACTATTGAACTCGATGATCCAAAATGCGAATCGGCTCAGCCGTGAGCGCCCGCTCGTCCATTACCTGTAAGGAAATCATGTCAATAACATGTGTAGTATCACTAATATAATGTCTCAAAATAGATACATGAAAAAAATTGTGCATGCGCCTCAAAAAATCAGACAACGCTAGTCGATAGGCCACAGGCCCCTTTCTCTCCACAATATCGAAAGGTCCCACGAACCTAGCAGAGAGTTTAGATCCCTTCCCAAACTTGATCAAACTTTTATGCAGTTTAACCCGTAAGAAGACTCGATCACCGACCTTGTAACTACGGTCGATACGGTGGACTTCAGCATAAATCTTCTGTCGATCCTGTGCTTCTTTAATCCTTTGTATTATTGTTTTCATTTTCTCTTCCATTTCTTGGATCGCTTTTGGTCCCACTAGAACCCTATCCTCAAGCCGATCCCAACTGAAAGGTGTCTGACATAGTCTCCCATAAAGAAACTCGAAAGGTGCCATCTTAATGGTGCTCTAGTAACTATTGTTGTAAGAAAACTCCACTAGTGACAAGAATTATTACCAACACTTTTGTTGGTCCATCACGTACATGCGCAACATGTCCTCCAAGGTTTAGTTCATTCATTCGGTTTTCTCGTCAGTCTCCGGGTGATATGCAGTACTAAAGTTAATTTGGGTTCCCAAGGCCACTTAGAAACTCATCCAAAATCATTCAGTAAACACCGATCCTCAATTGGATATAATCCTCTTAGGCACGCCATGCAACCTCACAATATCACTAATGAAAAATCTAGCTATGTCAAGTGCCTGATACATCATATGCATAGGAATAAAGTGAGCACTCTTCATCAATGTCTCTACTACTATGAAAATCGAGTCATGTCTCCTAGCCTTCAATGGCAATCCAACAATAAAATCCATCGAAATAACCTCCCATTTTGATTCTGGAATAGCCTGTGATTGTAGTAATCCTACTAGATGTCTATGTTTAGCCTTTAACTATTGACATTCTATACATCTAGCCACATAGTTGACTATGTTGGCCTTCATTCCCTTCCAGAAGAATAAGGGTTTAAGGTCTTCCCTCATCTTCGTGACTCTCGGGTGAGCTATGTAAACTACTCTATGAGACTCACTTAGGATCAATATACTCAACTCGTCATTCGACGGTACATAGATCTAATTTTTAAACCTCAACAATGCATCACTATCAAGCAAAAATCCTTCAAATCGTGGTACCATCATTGTGTTTTGTCCGATTAAACCCTCGACCTCTTTGTACGAGTCATCATTATTCTATAAAGTTAGAATATTTTCATGCATATTCATCTGAAGAGGTAGCACCGAAAAGATGCATGGTCTTTGACTCAATGCATCCACCAATCGATTCATTGTTCCTTTTATGTAAGTAATATCAAAGTCTTACTCGCTAAGCAATTCCGACCAACGCCGATGTCACACATTCAAGTTGCTTTGTGTAAATATGTGTTGTAGTCCACAATGGTCAGTATTTAGTTCAAATTTTCATCCAAGAAGGTAGTGTCTTGAAACCTTCAAGGAAAATACGATGGCTAACAACTCCAAATCATGCATCGTGTAGTTCTCCTCATGCCTTCTTAGTTTCCTCAAGATGTAAGTGATCACTCATCTGTCTTGCATCAAGACTCTGCCTAAGCCTTCCTTGGATGCGTCAGTGCATACCAAGAAGACTGTGTCCATGTTAGGGACCTTTAGTATTGGTTTTGTTGTCAACAATTACTTGATCCTCCGAAATGATTTTGCGCATTTATCGGTCCAAACAAACTTCTTGTTTTTCTTCTGCAATTCTATGATCAGATTTGCTATCTTTGAAAACCCCTCAACGAACCGTCGGTAGTATCCTACTAAACCCATGAAGCTACACACTTCCGAGACATTCGTCGACGTAGGCCATTCCATAATGGCCTTGACCTTCATTGGATCCACAACGATGCCTTCACCGGAGATGATGTGCCCTAAGTAGTGGATATTTGATTAATAAAATGAGCATTTGGATAACTTCCCATACAATTTGTGCTCTCCCAGACATTGTAGTACCAAGCGCAAGTTCTCTTCATGCTCCTCTATCATACAAGAGTAAATCAAAATATCGTCAATGAATACTTGGATGAACTTGTCCAAGTACTCGTGGAGCACCCCATTCATCAAACTCATAAATACCCCTGGGGCGTTTGTTAGTCAAAACTATAAAACAGTAAACTTGTAATGTCCAAAACTCATCTTAAAGGTAGTCTTAGGTACGTCATCATCCTTAATCCGTAACTGGTGATACCCTGATTACAAATCGATCTTCGAGAACACCATCGTGCCCTTCATTTGATCGAATAGATCATCAATCCTTGGCAATGGATATTGATTCTTGATCGTGGCCTTGTTCAATTGATGGTAGTCAATGCAGAGCCTCCATGACCCATCCTTCTTTCGAATGAAAATAACAGGTGCACCCCACGGTGACACACTTGGACATATCAGTCCCAGGACCAACAATTCTTTTAGTTGCATTCTTAACTCTTGTAATTCTAGGGTCAACATACAAAAAGGAATTCTCACTATTGGTTCAGTTCCCAGTTTTAGGTCTATAGTGAACTCCAATTCCCTGTCCGGTAGCATCCTAGGTAACTCCTCCGAAAATATGTTCTCAAACTCTCTCACCACCGGAAGGTGTTCTAAACCTTCCATTAATCCCTTCTCATTTAACACAAGGATCGCATAAAGCTTGCACTCATTGTGCATGCTCTTCTGTAGTTGTAAGGAAGAGATGAACCTCAGGGAAACTCCTTGGTTCCATCCTACAATCACACATCTTTGTCCCTCATCATCGACCAAGCTCAATCATTTCGTATTACAATTGAGTATTGTCTCATGCGATTCCAACCAGTCTATACCAATTATGACAACATAAGATCCTAAAATCATGATGTACAAGTTCTCCCTTTTGACAAACTCTCCCAGGTTAAGGATACAGCCTGTAACCTTTCCTCCAACCTTTTGTTTGGCTCCCGAAGCCATCTCTACAAAGATAAACTCGTCCTGTTTGACTGCCTTTACCTTAATCCTTTTTAGAGCTGCACCAGAAATGAAACTCTCAGTAGCACTGAGATCTATCAGAATACTAATGGTTTGGTCAGCGACGGTACCTGTCGTCTCGAGAACAGTCAACTGATGCTCTTCCTAGAGGTTATTCACCGCAGCATGAATCCGATGGGCCTTGCCCATATCTCCCACGGTAGTGGGTTCAGCTAATTTGGATGCTCTAGTCCTCTCCACCGGGTAGTCACGTTGGTAGTGTGGCTCCCCACACATCCAACACCCCTTCTTCGGCCCAGTGGTCCTGGTACCCGAAGTGGAAGATGACGGCCCACTGGCCTAGAATACTGGTCTATTCTATTGAATAGGCCTAAATTGTTGTTGATGTTGTGATCCTCGATAAGGTGTCTGCTGCTGAGGTGTCGGTCACCGTGGTGTAGTGAAAGTGGATCCCCTCTGGAAGCCATGATATCCCAACGTATGTCTGGCTAGTGTCTGATGTTGTTGTTCTCCAGATGACACCTTCCCTGCTGGTCTCGTTGGAGTTCTAGTCTGACCCCCACTGATAAGCTCCTCCTCTACTATGAGGGCCTTCTGGACGACATCATGCAAGGTTTGAGGCATCAAAATACTGACCCTTTCATGTATGTTACCGTTAAGGCCGAACATGAACCTGTTGAGCTTAAGTTTCTTAGTGTTAAGGTGTAGAGCATACCGGGGCAGCTCCATAAAACGATCCTCGTACTCGGGCATCGTATGAACGCCCTTTCGTAAGGCATTGAACTCGTTGAGATGACGCTCAATGAATTCCTCTAAAAGGTATCTCTCTTGGAACCGTTCCTCGAACAGTTCCAATGACACATCTTCGAAGGCCATGTTTAGCTACGGTAAGAGCATCTTCCACCATAGAAGAGCACTTCATTTCAGTTGGAAGATCGCCATGCAGACCTTCATGTTGGAGGTATAATCGCGAAGTGCAAAGCACATTTCCATTTTCTCCAACCATGCCTCAACGGCTATGCCATCCGGGGCACCAAAGAACTCGAGAAATTTGACCTTCTCAAGTTCACGGTGAATGCTACTAGTACCAACTGGAGCGCGTAGTGGAACCTCAGCAAGTGTTGATGCCCTGGCCTCATCTCTGTCCAAATGTCTGATCAGTGCCTCATACATGCACTGAAAAGATCTCATCATTCCAACAACATCACCAACTGCGATCTTCTCTTGTCCGACAACCTGCTCATCTCCCTGGGGGTTATATCCCTTAGGCGTGGATGCCACTAGAGGCGTCGCACCTCCTCCCCTAGCACCCCATCATCTACCTGCGTGGCATCCTCTAACCATGATTACCTGCATGAATACAAGTCAACTCAATTAGTAACATTATAATCAAATCATATCAATGAAATCCATAGTGATCCCAAGTCGTGGGTCGAACCCGCTCTAATACCACATGTAACATCCCCATCTGGTATGACTCCTACAATGTACAACCGGTAAAAGAACCCTTAAATTTATTTATTTATTTATTTTTATTTTTATTTTGTGTGTGTAGGAACGTAATAATGAAATTATACTCAACATCGCAACACGATGAAAACACAATGCATACAACTCATGCAACAAAAACATAACAGACTAAAATAAAATCACATGAAGCACCTTGAAGAAATGTACGATATTCAACCGACGAAAAATAAGAATCACTACCCCGTCTTCCTACCCTACAATGGTTAGGACCTCCAGGACACATAATTAACGCTCAAGCCTAGGTTCCCATCGATTTTGACCATTTAAGGTYTCAGGGATGGCGACTATTCTGAGGAAAAGGGAGGTGTCTCCATCTCGCCCAACAGAAGCAGACCAAGCCTACTAAGCTAAGGACAATCATCCTAACAACCCAAAATTAATTACAGAAGTAACTAGAACCCTTATAGTAAGCAAGCCCAATCACATTGAACATTTACAAAACCACATACAACATTAATTTATATTAAAGAACAACCATTAATCAAGGCTAAAAGGTCGTTATTTATGACTTAAATTGGCATTAATTACAGATCAATTAACCAATCTAAATTCCATCAGTCAACGAGTTACCCACAGAACTTAACATGAATTACGACTTAAATTTAGCAATTCTGGGTTACCAATTAGGAGATATCTATAAATCCAACTAACCATAAACTTGAATAACAAGATTAATATTGTTAAAGTGGAATGCTACCAATAGCACTTATGAACAGTTAAACCTCAACATTAGTCTAGATATAATGACTGAACTAACCACATTAGTTGGTTATTATCATTGAGGAGGAAACTGCCAGCTAATAACACTGTTGTAGCAAATCAACAAGGTAATTACATATCTGTTACATAACATTTTATTATAGTAGTTAAACAGGCATTTAACATAATGATTAACATAATCAATTCATTGAGCAATAACAGGGTAGTTTGCATGACTATTTTCATAACAAGTATTATAGCACCAACAAGGCAATTATCATGTTAATTAACATAAAAATTAATATAACAGTAGCGAGGGAATTTATATGATGGTTAACATAACGATTAATACCGCAAAAACAAGGCAATCTACATAACTGTTAACCATTTAACTCACTGCTTCATTTAATCAATAAGTAGGAATCTGTTGACCATTCACAGTGTTGTAGAAATTGTTCTGGAATTTAGTAAGGCAATTAATATATCATTTAATAGTGCAATTAACAACCCAATTAATTGTAGCAATGGTTCTGGTAAATTCGTGGTCATTCTAACAAGCTCATTCAACATTCTAAAGGCAAAAATCATGGGTAATTACAACAAGCTCTGGCAACATTCTAAAGGAAAAATCGTGGGTAATTATAACAAGCTCTGACAACATTCTAAAGGTAAAATCTCGGGTATTTAAACATAAATCAAAGTCAACTTTTAAAGGCAATAATTGTGGGCATTAAAAAATGGTCTTAGATAGGTTTTGAATGGCAAAATGCGAGCATTTAAACAACGATCTCATACATGTTTTGAATGGTAAAATAGTGAGCATTAAACAATGGTCTCATACATGTTTTGAATGGAAAAACATGAGAATTTAAACAATGATCTCATACATGTTTTGAATGGTAAAATAGTGAGCATTAAACAATGGTCTCAGTCACATTTTGAATGGAAATTCATGAGCATTTAACCACAATCTCAGCCATGTTTTGAGTGGAAAAATCATGGGTAAGTAATTAGCTATCACAGTCTCATTTTAAAAGGGAAAAACATGTACATGGACACACCAGAAGGGAATTCATGGCTATCTGTAATTAAAATATGCAGAATGTGTTGATTAAGGTTGGTTGTCATTGATGTCAACCCTTGAAGAAATCCTCGTAGCACAAAGGTTTGGGTAATGGACCCAATATTGTTTGATGTAAATATGACTTATTATTGTTTTTTCATGGTTTATAAGAAGTAAATATGGATGAACTCCAAAGTGGTCCCCTTATGGTGAAATCCCTCACGGGAAGACGCTTTGTGGAGTGAGAGAACCCATGGTTAATTGTGAAATAATGAGATGAAGGAAAGTGAACTTGTTAGGGAAAATATCCTAGATGGATAGTGCTTGTCATGTCATTTCCGGTGGTATGTGGAACGCCAAATAATTCCTCACAGTTAGAGAGTCATGGCCATGAGAAGTTAGAGACCCCAGGTTTGGGTAATGGAACCAAGTTTGTTTGATGGGTAATGGCATGATTTATGATATATTTTTAGATAATACTATTCTATATGGATAGTACATGTCATGCCATTTCTAGTGGTATGTAGAACGTCACATAACTCCTCACGGTTTGAGAGTTATGACCTTACGAAGTTGGAGGACACTCAGATGTCATCTAGAGGCCCCAGAAGGTCAAAGTAGTCAAAGTGGTTTAAGAGATTTTAAAAGGTAAATAATAACATGAAGTGATGAGTGTATTATAATTCAAAGTGGATACAAAATAAAATAAAATTAATGGAGAAATTAGAAGTGGAGCCAACCCTAAAATAAGGAAAGTGGACCAAGTGACCTAGAAGATGTTTTTAAGGAAGCTACTTGGAGAGTATAAATAAGAGGCAAAGCTCTCTCATTTGAACCAAACTTGAGAATATTGAATATCTATAGGTTTTTGATGTAACCAAATGATATCTAATCTGAAATTCTGAGGAAAGTGAAGAAAAGAAGGCCGAAATGCAAGGAAGGATAAATTCTTTTGATGGTGCTTTCTAAGGTATGTTATTTACAGGTCATCTCACCATTTTCACTATACCTTTTTTTTATATAATGATTCAGATCCTGAAATTTCTATGCAAGTGATAAAACATATCCAAGTATCTGTGGTAAAAAATTCATCTTGTGGGTCGTCGTATTTTTGGATACACTCTGTGGAAAATAGGGTTTGTGGTTAGTCCTGAAACTAGTCAAAATCAGGTGTTTCGGGTAAAAACGTCATAACTTATTCATAACAGATACAAATTTAGTGAGACAAAATGTGTTGGCTAGGGTACAGTCCATAGTATGCTGTGTAATAGTTTCATATCAATTCATCAAATATTTTGTGCGGGGCACGATCTACAAGGTCTCTCTATAGAATAAGCCAGAATTCAGCAAGGTGTGTCATTTTTTCTATAAATCCTTTTCTGAGAGGTTCCAAGTAGTGACACCTGGAGGAATTGCAGAAACCACACTAGAGAACATTGTATATCAGTTTCAGATCTTTATTCATTACAGGTACAAAGTTATGATTATTTCAAGTCATGGTTGTTGACTAATCCAAAACTAGTCTTGTGAGACTAAGGAAAAGTTTGATGAAAATGCTAGTCTCTTGTTGTTAAAGTTAAGGAAGGTTTGTAGGAATATGATCATATAAACTAGGTCTATTACAGAGCTACAAATCAGATTTGGATAATGAAATTGATGAGGGATTTTGGTTGAGGTACATGTTGAGTACATGGCTGAGACAAGTAGTTGATGAGTTGGCACATACATGAGGTGTATAGTTGACGAGTAGTTGAAACATGATTGGTACATACTTGGTACATGGTTGGATGCACTTGTTTATGGTAAAGGTTGATTACAGGTTGGTGCATGGTTGATGCACTTGTTTTTGGTACAAGTTGATTACAGGTTGGTGCATGGTTGATGCACTTGTTTTTGGTACAGGTCGGTGCATGGTTGATGCACTTGTTTATGGTACAGGCTGATTACAGGTTGGTGCATGGTTGATGCACTTTTTTAAGGTACAGGTTGATTACAGGTTGAGGTATAGGTTGATGCATGGTTGATGCACTTGTTTATGGTACAAGTTGATTACAGGTTGGTGCATGGTTGATGCACTTATTTATGGTACAGTTTGATTACAGGTCGAGGTACAAGTTGATGCATGGTTCAGATTTATTGGTACAGGTTTACAACGGTATATCTCAATGTGATAGTGTGACAGTGGTTTCATCATTCTACTTCTACTTCAGGGTGGTAGGATGGGGCAAGGATAGGTGGTTGTAGACACCTTTCGGTTGTAGCCGGAGAACGTTGAGGATTGTAGCCTCCTTCTGGTTGTAGCTAGAGAATTGGGGAGTTGGAACTTCCCTTAGGTTGTAGCCTGAGAAACTAGGGGGTTGGAGCTTCCTTCAAGTTGTAGCTGGAAAACAAAGGAAGTTGGTGCTTCCAATGAATGTAATTCTTTAAGACATATAAGAAAAAGCATTCTATGGTTTTCTCTCGATTTGGGTTTCCACGTAAAACACTGGTGTACAGTGTATGTGTATGATTGTTCATTTGTTAATTGCTTATTTACTCTGCAGTTAGTGGATGATAATGCTTCATTGATATAACACTTGGATTATATGGTGAAAAGGGATTAAATTTCTCTATTATTGATTCACCCCCCCTATCAGTAATCCAACAATTGGTATCAGAGCAAGGTTCCTTCAAGAAAGAGTTTAATCACTGGAAGGAGATCATGGATTATTCTGAGAATGGAGTACCAATGTTTAATGGTCAGAATGGTTTTAAGTATGAGATGTGGAGTAGAAGGACGAAAGTATTTTTATAGGCACAAGGACATTATATTTGGATATCAGTTGTTACAGGATATGATAGTTCAAAAAGGGAAAAGACTACAACCAAGAAGGAATTGAAGAAGAATAACAAAATAGAAATGGATTTCATCTGGGAAGGATTACCTAAACCGGTAAGAGAAAAGGTTGGTAAATGTTCATCAGTCAAAGATCTTTGGGATAAGTTACATGACATATATTATTCACCCATCGCAGATTCAAAAAATTTCAAAGAAGATGCAAATATAGAACAAGAAGAAAGATTCTTATCATGTCAGACAGATTCAGAAGAGGAAGAGTATGATGAAACGAAAGTTGATTACAAAGAAAAATTGATCAGTGCAATTAAATATCTAAGGAAAGAAAGAGAAGAAAACAACTCATCCAAGAAAGAATTGATGAAGAAAAAGCAAAGTGTTCAAGGTTCTGAAAAGGATCAACAGGTCATCAAGAATTTGAGAGCTCAACTAGAACAGGCCAAAAGAATTGAAGAAACTCTATAATATCAAAATAAATGTTTAGATTCCAACATAGCAACACAAAAGGAAGATGAGGAAAAGAGAGAAAATATATTGATGGATCATCTCAAGGAAAGAACCAGTGATTTAAACCAACTTGAGGAAGAGTTTGGTCAAGAAGAGAGAAGAATGAAAGAAGAAATAATTGCATTGAAAATCCAACTTGAAGAAGCAAAGAGAAAAAAAGAATTCATGAAGTCTCAGATAATGAAGAAAGAAGAAGAGGTTGAGAATCTTGAAGAAGAAATTGTCACACTAAGAGTCAAAATCAACAATTTCAACAAGAAAGTTGAAGAGACAGAAACATCCACATCAGTTGTAGAGAATGAAGAGAAGCACTCTACGTTGCTTGAAAAGAAGAATGAAGAAAATAGAAAGAGTTATGTAGAAGTACTCAAAGGAAGGAATCATGGTCAACCAGAATCTAAGAAAACTATTGAAGATACATCTTCAAGAATACCATTCATGTTCAAGCCACAAAAAAGATTCAATCATGATCATGATCACTCAAAGAAAAAATTCAGAAGGACTATGCCACAAAGAACATCATTCACTCCCAGGTATGAAAATTTATTTTATGGTCATTTTTTTTACTGTACTAACTTTGGACATAATGTTGCAGATTGTAGGGATTATAAAAGAAATGTTCAAGCAGACCATGCCTATGTGGTCGCACGTAACATTGAGTGTTTCAAATGTCATAAATATGGACACATAGCCAGTGATTGTAGAAGCATGATCAATACTTCCATGAAAGGGAATACTGATATCAGATATAAGAAAGTATGGATAAGAAAATAGGAAGAACAATTGAACAAAGACCAAGTACCAGAGATCGCAAGATCGACAATAAAACGAGATGAAGAAAATTCTACAAAGAAAAGGAAATATGTTAGATATAGAAAGGTTTGGAAAATAACTCAAAGAAAGGAAGGACGGGTAAATAAGGAGCAGGTTCAAGAGATTGTACTTTCAGATGTTGTATTGAAATATGAACCCACACATAGAAAGAAAGAAGTTAGAGCTCAGAGAGATAATAAATCTACCAATGAAGATGATGATGAATACACATCAGAGCAGGAATTGTTTTGATCCATCCATCTTAGAAACTCCCAAGTGATATGAATATTAGATAGGAGGAGTCTATGCGATAGCTGTAACAGACCAAAGAACCATCCTTCGAGAAACTTGCAGAGTTTGAGAAGACATATTCAGAGCAATCGATTAATGTAGTGCATACATAAATTCACATTCAAAACATATTAATGGTCAGAAACAACACTGATAAAACTCCCTATGAGCTAGGGAAAGAAATACCAACAAATGTGAAGCACTTCAGAGTTTTTGGAAGAAAATGCTACATCAAAAGAGAAGATGGAAGAATGGAAAAGTTTGACTCTCATGTAGACAAAGGAATACTTGTTGGTTACTCAAGTACAAGGAAAGCATACAAGTGTTACAATATAAGATTAAACAAAGTTGTGGAAAGCATCAATGTAACAATTGATGAAACTAGACCAGAATCAAAGAAAGAAGAAAACAAATCAATGGANTAGACAAAGGAATACTTGTTGGTTACTCAAGTACAAGGAAAGCATACAAGTGTTACAATATAAGATTAAACAAAGTTGTGGAAAGCATCAATGTAACAATTGATGAAACTAGACCAGAATCAAAGAAAGAAGAAAACAAATCAACGGAACAACTTTTTGAAGAAGAAGATGAAAAAGAAGAAGAAGAGGAAGATGAAGATGAAGAGAATCCAACAGAATTAGAAGAGCAAGTTCAACAAGTATCTCCAAAAACACCTAGCAAACGAGTACAGAAGAATCATCCTTCAGATCAGATTATTGGAAGCAAAGATATAGGAGTTGAGACTAGAAGAAAAATCCATTCACCAGAACAAAAACACCTAGCACTCTTATCTACAATTGAACCAAACTATTTTGAAGAATCCAACAAGGATGAAATTTGGAATAAGACCATCAATGAAGAATTGGATCAAATAGAGAAAAAAGACACTTGGGAATTGGTTCCAAGACCAAAGAATAAGAATGTGATCGGAACAAAATGGGTTTTTAGGAATAAATTGAATGAATATGGACAAGTTACAAGGAACAAATCTAGATTGGTATGTAAAGGATATGCACAGATTGAAGGAATCAACTTTGAAAAGACATTTTCCCCAGTTGCCAGAATGGAAGCAATCCGTTTGATTTAACTTATGCATGCTCCAAGAATGTTAAAGTATATCAGATGGACGTAAAATCAACTTTTCTGAATGGGGAACTTGAAGAAGAAGTCTACATTGAACAACCAAAGGATTTCAGTTGTCAGAGAACACACACTATGTGTGTAAATTAAAGAAGGCCTTGTATGGTCTAAAATAGGCTCCTAGAGCATGGTACTCTAGAATGGATAAGTATCTACAACAGGCAGGGTTCAGGAAAGGAAGTGCAGACAACAACCTCTACATAAAGGTAAGTCAAGGTAATATTTTATTAATTGAAGTTTATGTTGATGACATTATTTTTGGTAGTGATGATGACAAGTTAAGCCAAAAATTTGCAAAAGATAGGTAGAATGAATTTGAAATCTCGTTACTTGGAGAACTATCCTTCTTTCTAGGACTTCATATATGTCAAAGCAACCAAGGAATTTTTATTTCTCAAACGAAGTATATTATAGAAATGCTAAAGAGGTTTGGAATGGAATATTGTAAACCAATTATAACTCCCATGAAAACCACTTGAAAGTTGAGCAAAGATAATGATTCAAAATCTATAGATCAGAGGCAATATAGGTCAATGATTGGCAACCTACTATATGTGATAGAATTCAAACCAAATTTAATGTAGGCAGTTGGACAGGTGACATGATTTCAACCAGCACCAAAGGAATCACATGTATTAGCAGTAAAGAGGATGTTCATATATCTCAAAGGAACACAAGAGTTTCGATTATGGTATCCAAAAGGAAAATATCTATCCCTTATTGCCTACACAGATGTAGATTGGGGAGGTTGTATTGATGATTGACAAAGCACCAGTGGAGTAGCGTTCTACTTAGGTGAGTGATTGGTATCATGGCTAAGCAAGAAATAATCAATGGTATCTCTATCTATAGCTGAGGCAGAGTATATTGTAGTAGCAACATGTTGTACAAAGGTTCTTTGGATGAAACAAACTTTGACATATATAGAGGTTCAGTATGATGAGCCCATTCCAATATATTGTGATAATACAAGTTTCATCAATATCTCAAAAAACCTGGTGATGCACTCCAAGACGAAGCACATTCGAATCAAGTATCACTTTCTATGGGAATAGTTTGCAGAAAAGAACATCAGAGTTGAGTATGTGAGCACAAAAGAAGAAGTGGCAGACATCTTTACAAAACCACTTCCATGGGAAGCCTTTGAATATCTTTGCCAAAGACTTGGAGTTATTTCTACTCCAAAAATGAATGATTTTTGAATGATTCTTGAATGCTTATCTTATATGTCTTATATGTACATGAGGACAGTTTGTTAGGGGGAGCAACCCCAGATTGAAAGATACCTTTTCCATTGATGACAAAGGGGGAGAGATTTATCAAATGCAGAGGACAGAGGCATAGTTCCAGGGGGAGTAGATTTCTCAGATGCAGAGGACAGAGGCATGGTTCCAGGGGGAGCATATTTATCAGATGTAGAGGATAAAGGCATGGTTCCAAGGGGAGCATGAGTGATATGATTTCAGTATTGCATCAGAGTGTTTCCATCAATGCCAAAGGGGGGGATTGTTGATTAAGGTTGGTTTTCATTGATGTCAAACCTTGAAGAAAGCCTTGTAGAATAAAGGTTTGGGTAATGGACCCAATATTGTTTTATGTAAATATGACTCATAATTTTTTTGTCATGGTTGATAAGAAGTAAATATGGATGAACTCCAAAGTCGTTCCCTTATGGTGAAAGCCCTCACAGGAAGACGCTTTGTGGAGTAAGAGAACCCATTATTAATTGTGGAATAATGAGATGAAGGAAAGTGAACTTGTTATGGAAAATATCCTAGATGTATAGTGCTTTTCATGTCATTTCTGGTGGTATTTGGAACATCACATAATTCCTCACGGTTAGAGAGTTATGGCCATGATAAGTTGGAGACCCCGGGTTTKCATAATGCACCCAAGTTTGTTTGATGGGTAATGGTATGAGTTATGATATATTTTCAGATAATACTATTCTATATGGATATTACATGTCATTCCATTTCTGTTGGTATGTGGAATGTCACATAACTCCTCACGGTTTGAGAGTTATGACCTTATGAAGTTGGAGGACCCTCATATGTCATCTAGAAGCACCAAAAGGTCAAAGTAGTCAAAGTGGTTTAAGAGATTTTAAAAGGTAAATAATAAAGTGAAGTGATGAGTGTATTATAATTCAAAATGAATACAAAATAAAATAAATTTAATGGAGAAATTAGAACTGGACCCAACCCTAAAATAAGGAAAGTGGGCCAAGTGACCTAGAAGATGTTTTTAAGGAAGCTACTTGGAGAGTATAAATAAGAGGCAAGGCTCTCTCATTTGAATCACACTTGAGAGTATTGAATATATATAGGTGTCTGAGGTAACAAAATCATATCTAAGCCGAAATTATGAGGAAAGTGAAGAAAATAAGGCCGAAATGCAAGGAAGGATAAATTCTTTTGATGGTGCTTTCTAAGGTATGTTATTTACAGGTCATCTCACCATTTTCGCTATAACTTTTTTTATATAATGATTCAAATATTAAAATTGCTACAAAAGTGATGAAACATATCGAATTATATTTGGTAAAAAATTCATCTTGTGGGTCGTTGTATTTTTGGAGTTACACTTTGTGGAAAATAGGGTTTGTGGCTAGTCCTGAAACTAGTCAAAATCAGGTGTTTTGGGTAAAAACGTCATAAATTCTTCATAACAGATCCAAATTCAGTGAGACAAAATGTTGTGGTTAGGGTATAGTATGTATTATGTTTTTTAATAGTTTCATATGAATTCATCAAATATTGTGTGTGGGGCACGCTCTACAAGGTCTCTCTCTAGAATAAGACAAAATTCAACAAGGTGTGTCATTTTTTCTATAAATCCTTTTATGAGAGGTTCTAGGTAGTGACACCTGCAGGAAATGCAGAAAATACACTGAAGAACATTGTGTATCAGTTTCATATCTTTATTCATTATAGGTACAAAGTTATGATTATTTCAAGTCAGGGTTGTTGACTAATCCAAAACTAGTCTTGTGAGACTAAAGAAAAGTTTGATGAAAATGGTAGTCTCTTGTTGTTAAAGTTAAGGAAGGTTGTAGGAATGTGATAATATACACCAGGTCTATTACAGAGCTACAAATCATATTTGGATGATGAAACTGATGAGGGCTTTTGGTTGAGGTACATGTTGAGTACATGGTTGAGAGAAGTAGTTGATGAGTTGGCACATACATGAGGTGTATAGTTGATGATGTTGGTACATATTGATGATTCATAGCTGATGAGTAGTTGACACATGATTGGTACATACTTGGTACATGGTTGGATGCACTTGTTTATGGTACAGGTTGATTACAGGTTGGTGCATGGTTGATGCACTTGTTTATGGTATAGGTTGATTATAGGTTGGTGCATGGTTGATGCACTTGTTTATGGTACAGGTTGATTATAGGTTGGTGCATGGTTGATGCACTTGTTTAAGGTACAGGTTGATTATAGGTTGAGGTATAGGTTGATGCATGGTTGATGCACTTGTTTATGGTATAGGTTGGTGCGTGGTTGATGCAATTTTTTATGGTATAGGTTGATTACAGGTTGAGATACAAGTTGATGCATGGTTGATGCATGGTTCATATTTATTGGTACAAGTTTATAGTGGTATATCTCACAGTGATAGTGTGATAGTGGTTCCATCATTCTACTTCTACTTCAGGGTGGCAGGACGGGGCAAGGATAGGTGGTTGTAGCTGGAGAATATTGGGGGTTGTATCCTCCTTCTGGTTGTAGACAGAGAATTGGGGAGTTGGAGCTTCCCTTAGGTTGTAGCTTGAGAAACTAGGAGGTTGGAGCCTCCTTCCAGCTGTAGCTGGAAAACAAAGGAAGTTGGTGCTTCCAATGAATGTAATTCTTCAAGACATATAAGAAAAAACATTTTGTGGTTTTCTCCCGATTTGGGTTTCCACGTAAAACATTGGTATACTGTGTATGTGTATGATTATTTGTTTGTTCATTTCTTGTTTACTTTGCAGTTATTGGATGATAATGCTTCAATGATATAACACTTGGATTATATGGTTAAAATGGATTAAATTGATCTATTACTGATTCAACCCCCCCTCTCAGTAATCCAACAGAATGATGTGCCCAAAACGCACCAGAAGGAACTCCATGTTGCCAACATCATTTAAAAGTGAAAAACACTGGCAAAATGCAGACATGGAAATGAATTCATTTTTCATTTCTAGGATACCAATGCCACACAGACAAGAATAAAAAAAAAAAACATTTTTCATCTCCCGGACATCAATATAAAATGAAGATAGGAAATCAAATGTTATTCCCATTGCCGGAGTACCAATACAATGTAGATAGGAATACAAAAAAAAAATTCATCTCCCAGACACCAATATAAAATGCAGATAGGAAATCAAATGTTCTTCCCATTGCCAGAGTACCAATAAAATGCAGACAAGAATAACAAATAAGAACGTTTTTCCATTTCCACGATACCATTATAAAAATGCAAACCTAAAATCAGTTTGTTTTTTTTTTCATTGCCAGAATACCCAAAAATTTGCAGACCGAAAATCAATTCATGCTTCCAATGCTATAACCCGAATACAACACATACAACAGTAAGAGAATGCAAGGATCCGATGGGAAAGCTCATGGAATGATTGTCGAGGTTTCTATCAACCAAGGCATAGAGAAAACCAACCAGGACACAAGATAATCCACACGTAGAGGTCGTTTCCAGATGGMAGAATCAACAATCAACCAAGGACAAACATCAAGGGTAGTCGGCTAACAGGTTCATCCTTCGCTCATCATTCTCGCACGAAAAATTAGGGCATTGAGATCCATAGGTATTTTAACGCTAAGGCGATGACMGTAGATYAGGATCCTAGTCGGCTACTCAGGTGAGGATTGGTGAGCTAGGGATGAAGACTAAACAACCATTAAGGTCACAATCAACACAACAAGGTGGTCAAGACATGTGGGAAAACGAAGGCCATGGGAGTCAACAACCATCGAGCTAGTTTAAGGAAAGTTCCAGTCACCAATTTWAAAAAAACATCATTTTACTTTTCCATTAAATAAGMAAATCCAAGAATAAGTCCTAATACATTCTACCACACAAAACTAAAGAGAGCATACCATTGGTTGATCGCCCGCTCTGAATGATGTCCCGCGCGCTCTATGCAGCTCCCACTTGTCGACAGTCGAGACTTCATCGGTACCTCCCAGCCAATGCTAGGGGTACTCTTCTTCCCCCTTGGACCCACGAGCAGCAAAGGGGCCACACACTCACTATCCCTAGATTTCCACTAGCTCCCAGCTTGCCTCGCAGGGCCGAGCTACCACTCCTCTCCGAGCTGGGTATCCCAACTTCCATAAGTTAAGTCAGTCAAGTGGGTATTTCTGCAGTGTAACGTTATGCAAACAAAAGAAGATCCTTCATCCTTCTCCTTCCTTCATTATATAGAGTTTCAAACTTCCTTTATTTCCTAAAATCTCATTTCATTAAAGTTTTAAAAATTAATTCCTAAAAATTCCTCTCCGTACAAGTGTCCCCCATCCCCTACATTCCTCCATAATTTAATTTCTTTAATTAATTAATTATCTTTATTTTCCTCACCCACCTAGAGTTACTCCTACAATCAATCCTAGGTGTCCCCAAATTCTCTTACAAGTTTTAATGGTTTTTAAATTGCTAGTTCAGTTTAAATTAGAAAGATTTTAAATGGTAGATACTTTTTCTAAGTTTGACTTTCCGTTTTTTCCCTTATGTTCCCCTTTTTCCCTTTTTATGTTTACCTCTTTTCCTAGTTTCCTAATTTTTTAGATTTTCCCTCTTTCCCCATTTTAATTAGAACTCAAAAAGGCAGGTGTGGAAATTAACCCTTTTTCCCTTTTCTCATTTAATTAGTATTTTAAAAATATCAAAATAATAAAACCATTAATTCCCCTTTTCTTTTAAATTTTATTCCAACAGATTTTTTTTTAATGAATAAATTAAATTTCTTATTCCCTTCATGTTACAAAATTTAAGAAAGGTCATAATTAATATTTATGTGGTTTTTATTTTTATTATTATTATTATTTATAGAGAGATAAAATTTTATCACTAGCATAGTTTAGACTTAAACCTTAAATTTTCGTACAGGGTGACATTTAATTAGGGAATTTGTTTTAAAAAATTCTTAACAGATTATTCATCCTAATGCCATCTAGGTTCATTCCTCTATCATCAACAACGCAACGTGCCCTTCAGGACGCACTAGGTGCTCCAAGGGTGCCACTCACCTTAATCTATTTCCCTTGTGTGACGTGCCCTTCAAGACACATTACGTGCTCCAAGGGTGCCACTCACCTCTTGAATGACTTGGTAGACAACAATAACCCCTAGAGTCAATACTCCGCTAGGTGAACTTATGGGAGACTAAGGTCCTCTAAGGAATAATGCCCCCACCTTATTGCGTGCCCCTTAGAATCATTGTGAGCAACTGTGGTAGTCTTCCCTCACAGCATTGTGGGTCCTCTCGAACTAGGTAAACATTAACCTATAGTTCGAGCCACGACGAGAGTGCTAGTAGGTTGTGGTAGGACTACTATCCACACCTCTCCCTCAACATCTCTGGTAGTCATGCGTGATCCCTTTAATCCATATGTGAGTCTGGTCGGCAAGCTATCGTCAGCCTGCATCATCAACAAATCATGTCAGAACATATCCATATCATATCATATAATCAGATGCACTAATATCACAGTAAAACAATCAAACCCTAATGGTACACTCCCTGACTGAATCCAGAGTCCAAGGGGTTCCATTCATGCCTATGCATCCTTGAGGTCCAAAATCCTAAACACTCAGTAAACCGAGTCAATAGCACGTGTCTATGTCAATGTATTAAAACAACATGTCATCACCCCATAACGCCTCATAATCAAAATCAAAAGTTTTAATAGCATAATAATCCAGATCACTTGTGAGAAAGTGTCCTCAAAGAATAATTTCGCTCAGTGCACCAGAGCGGGATGTTGCAGAGGAGGTAGAGGAGTGTTGTTGTCACATAAAAATTCCCACCAGGAATGAACACACATTCCTAAAACACATGTTCACTAAAGTGTGTGCACGTTATAGGAACATGCACGCATTCCTATTGGGCATGGATAAGCAAAAAATCACCAGGATTTCATGTCACATGAGTGTGTGCAAAATTTTGATGAAACCTTATAGAATTTATTAGAGACCAAACATATTTATTAATAAATATGTATAGGTGTTTGAATAAAACTAGGACCTAAGGGCTTAGGATTGAAAGTGTTTTGAAGCATAAARCAATGGTTAGAGAACCAAGATGTGGGTGATGTCGGTGTAAGGGTTGTGGGGCCTTTAAAAAGAGGTATATTCATAGTTCACTTAGGGATCGAGGCTGGAGGGGGTTAAGGGTTGATTGTATTTTATTCCTAGGCTTAGATAGATCTAAGGGGGTMTAGGTCATGGTCTAGGTCAAGATCTATGTCATGGTCTAGGTCATGGTCATGGTATAGGTATAGGTCATAGTATAAGTATATCTCTAGATATATGTTGTGGTTTAGATCATGGTATAGTTCTATATATAGGTCTATGGCATGGTCTACATCATGGTCATCATATAGGTCGAGTTCATGGTCTAGGTATTTCTATGTATAAGTCTAGGTCTACGTCTACGTCTTGACATGTCTAGGTCAAGGTCATTTCTTTCCTTGTGATGTAGAGAGGGGGGTGGAGAGATAGGAAGAAATAGACTTTGATAGGGAGAGAGGGAGAGACATAGAGAGTGTGTGAGTGTGAGGGAGAGGGAGACATAGAGGGGGGGAGAGAAGGAGGGATATTAGATATAATAAATGAGAGAAAGGTTGGGAGAGTGGGGGAGAGAGAGGGAGGGGTTACAAGGAGTGAGAGAGTGAGGGTTATATGCAAGAGTTAAGGATAGAAGGGGGATATAAAGATGTATTTCTTGAGAGTGTGAGAGAAAGACCAAGAGGGGGGGGTAGAGAGAGACAGGTGGGAGAGAGATAGTAGATGTAGGAGAGAGAGAGAGGAGAGATAGTCGGATGGAGGGGGGTAGAAAGAGAKTTTTTGAGAGTACATATAGATAAGTGTTTTTTMATACATAATCAAAGGCATGTCAAACATTGTTTGCAAACAATACAAAATCAAGTAAAKTTAACCWTTTTATGCTTGTTACYAGGATGTAAATGGGYAAYGAMAATAGACTGATMTTGMAKAAYRTACAAATAGATAATGTTCCAGTAATRCATAATATWTTCCAATATCATAARAAAAAATMTCAATCATGGGTTTTTGATAATATAGAATCAAACAATGGGAAATCYRAGAGAGACATGAGAAAACCTAACAATGAAATCAAATTAAATCACCAAAAAGGTAAGAAATGTCAAAGATAAAATGWTTTAAAAAYRAATTAATAAAARCATTCAAATAAGGATAAATATTCCATATAAATAATATCGAATCCACTAAAATATTATGCTTATATTAAAATCAAAGAGCAGAATCAATGTACCATAATCATCATTAAACCATGTGAAATCATTATTAAACAGTAGGTGAACGGTCATATCCATAAAATATCATTATTAAACAAGAGGTATAGGAATATTTCACTTAGGGATTGGGTGTGGAGGGGTTTAAGGGTAGAGTTTAGGTTATTCCTATGCTTAGATGGAGCTAGGGGGTTCTAGGTCATAGTCTAGGTCAAGCTTTAGGTCATCGTCTAGGTTTATTTCATGGTTTAGGTCATGTTCATGTTCATATAAGTACTTATATAAGTACTCTATTGGAAGAAGAATAAAAACTTAATGATCACATTACATCTGAGACTACATTGTTTTGTTCCACATATCCTTTATTCACTATGAGCTCCCCCTCACATTTAGAATATGTTTGGATTTCTTAAATGTCTATGAATGAAATAATAAAAGATAACTCACTCATACTTTTTGTAAAATATATTTTCAATAAATTAAACAAATAATGATACCTACCTACCTCCACCACCTAGAAAACTAGCACTCTATTATCCTCTATGCTCAATTATCGTTCTCCTCTCTTTCTCCTTGACCAAAGAACCAATGCTCTTGTCTCCTATCAACTTTGTCGTTTTATTTTCTATGCTCTACCCTAATTTTTTTAAAGTATTTTTGTCACCCACTTGTCAGACTTCAAATTGATTTAACTTGGATTTTAGGAATAAATTTCCCATACCATACTCTAAGTCCCATCCCTACCATTTTTCGTTTTCAAAAATACAGTTGGTACGCACCTCAATTTTGTGTGCCTTGCATTTCCTTGCCTTTCCATGTCATGCCTTTCCAGGCCTTGCCTTGCCAAGACTTTCCTTTCCTTGACTTTTCATGCCATGACATGCCTTCCCTTTGAGATA